>JAAQRG010291723.1:0-14371 GCA_011634625.1 Babylonia areolata | reverse complement strand
TATTGGCTTGTTGCGAATCGACCCCTGTGTAAAATGTGTAACTCTGTAACAGGTGTAACTTTCCTGCTGTAGCCTATTCTGCAGCCGCTCCGTCAGTCAAAAGAAACTTATGATGTGAATGGCAAAGTGACGTACAATATGCTGATATTGTAATTTATTTGGACTCTTCGACTACATGTGGGCCTACAGCTGTTGCTCACGTTTTCGGTGTCACTTGTAAAACACCATTTCAAAAGACTGATAAGAGTGAAGACAAAAAATCTGAGGTACAGATTCTTATTCAAATTTCGCAAATACAATGGCCGAATACACCACTGAGGGGAGCGGTCATGTTTGATTTGGTCTTTTTCTTTTGTTCATTAGTATACAATAATTTCCCAAGTTATGTCCAAACTATACAACCTGTTATAAGCCTTTTTTTGTAGTAGCCTACCCTGTCATTGCTCACCATCAGTAATTTCATTCAGTAGGCCTAATTGATGTATCTACCTATACATGAGAATGGGGAACCTCTCCATCTCGATCTATACATTAGGTCATGCATTTGGTGTTCTCATCAGTATAAGGTAGCAACCCCATAATTCTTTTAGCCCAAACAAATGCACAGTATCGACTGGCAGTACACAGGGGTGGCATTACTCAGCGGTGTCAAGAACCCCACAACTCAAAGCTAATATGTTGTTCAATGGCTTCAGTGTATTTTTTGTGTGTGTATGTGTCACTCTGTGTGTGTGTGTGTGTGTGTGTGTGTGTGTGTGTGTGAGAGAGAGAGAGAGAGAGAGAGAGATGTTATTCAACACAGTTTCTTCATGAGAAATATCCAATCCATCAGTTCTGCTTTACTGGAAAGATCTCTACGGGCAGCTACATATAGGCCTACTGTGCCGCGGAATCAGTGAGAAAAGGAATCGATATAAAAATAATCAAACCCAGACCCTCCGTTACGGACACGTGAGAGATAAGCTGGCGTTGTTACGGTGCACGTTGTTATGTGATCCAAGTTTAGTCGGGACAAGACAGGGCGACATGCGGTTTACAGAAAGGTGACTGGGTTTAAGTGTTCTACACAACTGTGACTGTGCTTATCAACAGCTAAGAAATTCAAAAGACTGTTGCCAAGTGTAACTTTTTAGTGTCATTTGATTATGACTTTTTATTTTATTAATTTTTGTTTATTTATACTCTTCTGAATCTTAATCAAGACTACTGATGTCAATCAATGTATAAAATATTTTGGCCTCGGCGTTGTTACGGTGCACGTTGTTATGTGATTCAAGTTTAGTCGGGACAAGACAGGGCGACATGCGGTTTACAGAAAGGTGACTGGGTTTAAGTCGTTCTACACAACTGTGACTGTGCTTATCAACAGCTAAGAAATTTAAAAGACTGATGCCAAGTGTAACTTTTTAGTGTCATATGATTATGACTTTTTATTTATTTTTTTTTTTAAGTGTTTTTTTTTTTACTCCTCTGAATCTTAATCAAGACTACTGATGTCAATGTATCAAATATTTTGGCCTCGGAAAAAACTAGGTCGGAGGCAAGGAAAATTGAGCAGTAAAGCCATCTTCTACTTCTTTAGCGAGTGAATCAGGTACTTGCCCAACTACAGAAAGACTGACTAAAACCATTTACTGAACAGAGGAAAAAGAAACAAAGACAGAGACATGGCCTATAGTGAAACGCTTCACTGGAGATTAAATACATGTGCTACATTGTTCAGGAGATTAAAGACGTTTCCCCCCAAAAATTAAGCCTGCGCAATTTTTGATTTGGTTGATTATGATCCTCAGACACCCTTATCTTTGATAATGAAAAAAAATTAAGAGAGAGAACTTTTTTTTTTTAATGAGGGAACTTGGTGGAACAAGCGTGCATACGCTTTTTACATCCAGCCCTCACAGCAAAGAAATGAAATCCGAAAATATTCACAAATTAACAAAAGGTTATAGAAATACACATGACATGTATGACTCGGAGAGAGAGAGATAGAAACACAAACACACACACCGCACACACACACACAGAGGCACACACAGAGGCACACACACACACACACACACACACACACACACACACACACACACACATAGCCTGAGGGGAGAGAGAGAGAGAGAGAGAGAGAGAGAGAGAGAGACGGAAGTCAAGATAACTGCATGGTCGTTCCCAATACATTTTGAATATTGTTTTGAGTCCAGCTAAGCTTCTCCTAAATGTCAGATACTCTGAGTCTGAAATTCCCATTGACGACCATGTTGCTCCATTTCATTTACATTATTCAGTGCTGAAGTTAATCTTCCTTTCTCAGGGTTCTGATTTTGTTCGTTGTTGAGCTCACTGCATGTTTTTCCCCGCTCAGTTTTAGACTTTTCACAGTTCACTTCACAAACAAGTTCACTGATTTTACATTCTGTACTTTGAAAACCACATTCGAGCGATCCCACTCACAATCCTCGGACACCCTTATTCAAAAACCGTCCTTTGTGTGTGTGTGTGTGTGTGTGTGTGTGTGTGTGTGTGTGTGTGAGAGAGAGAGAGAGAGAGAGAGAGCGGAGAGAGAGAGAGAGAGAGAGAGAGAGAGAGAGAGAAAGAACACACAAGACAAGACAACTGAAATTCTTTAGTTTCAAGTGTAGCCACTGCATGAAGTTCTTTTTTACAACCAGTCCCTATAATATATTTCAGTCGAGGATAAGGCACTGCAGCGCTGTGTGCTTTTTTACATCCAGTCCCCGCCATTGGCCCTGAATAGGGTCTACACTGCACAATACTAAATGAAATGAAAGCATGGTGTTAGTAGAGATACATAACAGAGGAGAAAAAAAAATTATATTAAAAAAAAGAAGAAAAAAACACACACACACATACATACACATACAATCACTCACAGACACACAGAGAGAAAGACAGTGTGTGTGTGTGTGTGTGTGTGTGTGTGTGTGTGTGTGTGTGTGTGTGTGTGTGTGTGTGTGTGTGTGTGTGTGTGTGTAGAAACATGAAAACGTGAAGAGTCTTTTATTGTCTACGGAAAACAATACAGCCCTTCGGACAAGGGGGAATGAGGGGGGCGGGGCATCAGTCGTTTCAAGCATAAAAATTGTGTGTGTGGGGTGGGGGTAGAATTAAAGGTGGTGATGTCAAAATAACTGGTCGTTTTCAATAGATTTTGAAATTCGTTTTTAGTCGAACGAAGCATCTTTTTAACATTAATTTTGCTTCGCCATCGCATGGAAGTGCCGCTTCGAGAATCGTGTGACCTTGACCGGCCGTGGACCCAATGCTGTGAGGGAGATTGACCTTACCTTACCCCAAACAATGAAGCTTTCTTTGGGGGAGATAACTATAACCTTGCTGATTGGGTCATGACTCATGTGTTGTGAGCAGCTGACAGGAATCATGTGATAGGCACAAAAAGCAAGGCGGCATCGTCAGGGCCAAAGAGAAAAGAAAAAAGGCCTGATGGAATAACAATTAAATGAAACACGTCCCAGGCAAAGGACATGAAGTTGGCACAAAGTAGCTTGTGATTGATGTGAGTATCATTAACTTTCGGTTTCTTTTTACACATCATTGGTTTGGTAAAGTGTGTTAAACAATTATTTCAGCTGATAATCACCGATACAGCTGTATTACACTCAGTAACGTAACTGCAGCAGTCTTCTATTATACTGTCTAAAATTCGGTCAAGTCAGTTACCCATTTTAACTGCAGCTGATTAATTTTCTTGCGAAGTTGAACGGATATTCACTTAAGGTGGTGATATCCTGTTTCAATGCCCTCAGTCACCCAGTGACCCATTTAAAGACCATTTTCGTGCAAAGTTGAACTGATTCTACGTGGTGACCTGTTTTCTGTTTCATAGTATGTGGAGGGTTGATAAAAAGTTTGGTCGCTGCACAGCCAGTTTGGCAAGTTCACAAATTCGTTTGCAATGACACGTCGATTCAGCGTGTGCCAATCACCAAGCGCCTTTTTCCGTTCTTAGGGTAAACAAAGAACATGGCGGGTTGAGACTGTCAGTTCGATTTCAGGAAATGGGTCATTTCGCGTCGTTTGAAAACAACAAACAACTGTCTATGGGAAGGGTGGATTTCTCACTTTACTTCAGTGCAAAAGACACGAACATTGTCATTTAAGTTGGCCCCAGATTATATCATGTTACTGCGGAATCCTGAAATTTTTTAAAATCGAGTTTTAACTTCATGTTCTTTCTCAGTTTATCAGAATGACTGACAGTTTGATGGTGAAAGTAAGTGAAAAAACACAAACAACAAAGAAGCAATTAAGACGTTCAGTGGTTCTGTTTCTACCCCTTCCTTCAACTGTCTCCCCATATTTGTCACCTGCTGCCCCACCCCTCTACCCGAAACCATCCTCCGCCCTGGTCAGGAAGAGACAGGGTGGAATGACCACCTCAGTTAGCAGTGTTCAGCAGCTAGTCCTGCAACATCCACCTTGCTTCCCCTCCACCCATCTGTGTGACTGACAGAGTGAACGTCCACGCTGTGTTGCAAATAGTGAAATACTATTCATTCCGTCTCAGGGGGGAAGTATTGTGGATATTGCCACTAGTTCTTTATTGCTACCTCTCCTTACATGCATACACACATACATGCTCACACTCACATGCACACATATGTATACACACACACACACACACTTGCATCCATACCCACACACACCCACATGTATGCACATGCACATGTGCACACACACACACACATGCATACACACACAATCACACACACACACACACACACACACACAGACACACACACAGACACACACACTTGCACACACTTGCACAAATACACACACAAATGCACACATACACAAACACACACATATACTTGCACACACATGCACATATATGTACACACACATATGCACACACAGAGAGAAGTGTATGCACACACATGTATACTCAAACAACACACACACAAACACAAACACACACACACACACATACCTGTGTGAACTCTCTCTCACACACACACATACACACACAGAAGTGCATGCGCACACATGCATACTTAAACAACACACACACACACACACACACACTCACACACACACACACACACACACACCTGTGTGAACTCACACACACACACACACACACACACACACACACACACACACACACAGAGTTTTAGTCACCCCCAAAGGCACAGAAAATTGAATGTGTGACGTTCTAATCTTGATCCTCACTCAGCTCCAGCACTGAAGACAGCCCTCACAGCCCATGGAGGGGGCAGGAAAGAGAGAGGGGGAGGGGGGAGGAGCATCACAGTGCTGTCCCCTGATCAGTGTGGGTGTCCGTGCTGTGGTGACAGTCGCCTGCTGCTTCCTCTTCTGTTGCACCCTGGGAACCTTGTACGCCTTTGGTCAGTGCTTGTGTGTGTGTGTGTGTGTGTGTGTGTGTGTGTGTGTACATTACATCCCGTTCTCTTCAATATCTTGCATTGTCTTCTGTTGTTTGTTTGTCAGGCTTTGCACTTTATTGCTCCCATGTTAGTGTTGGAAATAGTCATTGGAATCAGTAATATTTTTCATTGTGATGTCAGCAGTACTGAATGCTGTACTGTGAATTTGACAGGAAAGTTCCGGTCTGGAAGTAAAGTTCTGTAACTGAGCAGATGTGAATCCTTTGTGTTATGTGATGATGACTGAACAGAAACATGAACTACTTCAAGTAGAGCAAGGTGAATCAGTACCTGCTTATGATGAATTAAGTGTGCTGTCTGTGTGACTGTGTTGTCTGTGTGACTGTGCTGTCTGTTCAAATGAAGTCTGTGACTGAAGTGTGCTGTCTGTGTGACTGAAGTGTGCTGTGTGACTGAAATGTGCTGTCTGTGACTGAAGTGTGCTGTCTGTGACTGAGACTGAAGTGTGCTGTCGTGTGACTGAAGTGTGCTGTCTGTGTGATGTGTGCTGTCTTTCTGAACGAACTGTACTGTTTATTTGCTGAGCAGTCTGTCTTCCTGAATGAATTATACTGTCTGACTGAATTGAACCATGCTGTGTCTGACTGAAAGTTCCACGCCTCCATAGGTAACATCAACCCCTACCTGACGTCGTACCTGCGGAACCGGACAGGTGATGGGGGCACGGACTTCACGGACACGCTGTGGGTGTTCCAGACTCAGGGCATGGTGACCAGTGTCCTGATGCCGGTGGTGGGGATGCTGGCCAACAGGCTGCACACCAAGCTCTTCCTGGCCATCGGCTTCCTCTGCCACACGTAGGAAAAAACACACCTGTATGGGGGTGGGGGTGTGGGTGTTCAGGGTGTGGTGTGGGTGTTTGGTATGTGGGTATTGGGGGTGGTGTGTGTGTGTGAATATGTGCGTGTGTGTGTGTGCCCAACACTCAGCTTATATAACAGATTGACATTAGCTTACAGTTGGGCCAACAGCTAAGTGAGAGCTGTGTTATAAATGGTTTCTCCATTGCAGTGGGAAATCATTTACAACTTAGTCTTTTTTGGAGGACTATGACTCAAGCTAGTAGGCAAAAATTGCACTGGCTCTTAGCGCTGCAGGCTTGAGGGGCTAGCTGGCCTTTTGGAACCATCCCAATGCCGACTGTCCTAAAACCCTCTTGGCTGAGAGAGTTGGGATGTTACTTGGGCAAGACACTGTCCACTATAATCAAATTCTAGCCCAGATAATCTAGACAGCAGTTACCTCTTCTGATGGTCATAGTTGAACACAACTGACTATTGTATTGTGTATGTGTGCCTGTGTGTGCATGTATGTGTGTGTGTGTGTGTGTTTGTATGTGTGTGTGTGTATTGGATGTGGTGTGGTGTGTGTGTGTGTATGTTTGTGTGTGTATGTGTGTGTGTGTGTGGAGGAGGATTTTGTTTAATGTCCCATCACACATATAGGTGATTGAAGACATTTTGTTAGAGTATTGATGTGTACATTTTAGTATTATCGTAAAGAAGAGGAGGGGGAGGGGAATGAATGGTGAGTTTGGGGAAAGTGGGTATATGGGGGTGGGGTTGAGTGGAATTTGAAACTGTGTGTGTGTGTGTGTGTGTGTGTGTGTGTGTGTTTGAATGGTGATAGTGCAGTGGGTGTGGCTTTTTCTTGGTTGTGGTGATGTGTGTTTGGTTCAGAGTTGGTGTTCACTAAACATGTTTGCAAGTCTCCAGTCTGTTCCTGCACCTAACCCAGTGTACTTTATTATTTCTGATTAAAAACAATCCAAGGGGTGTGGCTTACACACACCGCAAGTATGTTAAAGTTCCCCTAATCCGTGAAGATTCCATTATCCTTGTCACTTAAAATCTCAGCATGCATCATCCTCTGAATATTGAGTATGGTTGGTTTAAGTTTGGCCTAAAAAAAAGGATCTTATACATGAAAGCCACTTGAAGTTTAAAGGAATGTGTGCATTATATGTGAATTTCAACTGACAAGCAGAGGTGGTGTGTGATGATTTGGTGGTGGTTTGCAGGTGTCTGATGATTGATGGAGTGGGCGTGGCATTGTTTAGTGATGATTGATGAATGGATGATGTGTGTGTTCAGGGGTCATTGACTGTATGTTGAGGTGGTAACTGTATGATGTGTGTGTTCAGGGATCATTGACTGTATGTTGAGGTGGTGACTGGATGATGTGTGTGTTGAGGGGTCATTGACTGTGTGTTGAGGTGGTGACTTGATGATGTGTGTGTTCAGGGGTCACAGTGTGTTGAGGTGGTGACTGGATGATGTGTGTGTTGAGGGGTCATTGACTGTGTGTTGAGGTGGTGACTGGATGATGTGTGTGTTGAGGGGTCATTGACTGTGTGTTGAGGTGGTGACTGGATGATGTGTGTGTTCAGGGGTCATTGACTGTGTGTTGAGGTGGTGACTGGATGATGTGTGTGTTGAGGGGTCATTGACTGTGTGTTGAGGTGGTGACTGGATGATGTGTGTGTTGAGGGGTCATTGACTGTGTGTTGAGGTGGTGACTGGATGATGTGTGTGTTGAGGGGTCATTGACTGTGTGTTGAGGTGGTGACTGGATGATGTGTGTGTTGAGGGGTCATTGACTGTGTGTTGAGGTGGTGACTGGATGATGTGTGTGTTGAGGGGTCATTGACTGTGTGTTGAGGTGGTGACTGGATGATGTGTGTGTTGAGGGGTCATTGACTGTGTGTTGAGGTGGTGACTGGATGATGTGTGTGTTCAGGGGGTCACTGGTGGGGACGTTCTTCACGGTGCAGCAGTCGTTTCCCCTGGTGGTGCTGACCTATGGCGTGCTGTATGGCATTTCCCCCACTGTCGTTGACGCCGTTGCCATTCGCCTGGCTGTCCAGGTGGGTGTCTGGACTGGTGTGGGTGTGGGCGTGTCTGTTTGGGGGTAGGTGTGTAGGGTTGTGGGGCTGGGTTGGGGTGGTTGAGTTCAGTTTGTCAAGGAGGCGTCAATGCATACAAGCTATACCACATCTGTTAAACAGATGCCACCTATATCACAAATGTTAAACAAATGCCAGCAGCAGCATAACCCAGCATGCCTAGTCAGGCCTTGTAAAAAGAAAAAGGATACATAAACAAATAAATGGGTGGAGGGTGGGTGTTTAGGTGTGTGTGTGTTGGTTATGTGTGCGTGCGAGGGGGGAGAGTTATGTGTGTGTGAATTTGTGTGTGTGTGTGTGTGTGATTGTGGGAGGGGGGGTTGAGTCTGTGTGTGTGTATGAATTTTCAGCCCTTTTATGGCAATGAGTGGTTGGCTGGACTATAATCAACAATGATATGATATGACATTGTGATATGATATGATTTATAACACATATGACATGACACGACACATGACATGGCATGACACGACACATGACATGTCACACATGGCATGACACATGACATGACACGACACAAAGAAAAGATATGATATGTGATGTGGTATATTTTCAGTTTAGGTTCTAGTTTTCTCAATGAGGTGTCACTGTGTTCAGACAAACCCGAAACTGCTTGGTAGATGCTTGACCAGCAGCATAATCCAGCGTATTCAGTAAGGCCTTGGATGCATTCATGTATGTTTGTGTACCTATCAGAGTGGATTTCTTCTACAGATTATACCAGAGGACAACACTTAGGTTACCATGGGTTCTTTTTCAGTGAGCCAAGAATGTGCTGCACACGGGACTCCAGTGTCTTGTCTCATCTGAATGATCAGATGCTCTGTGTGATTCGCCAGTCAAACTTGGAAGAGAGGGCAAGACTGGGATTTGAACTCAGACCCACATGGACAGTGTAATGGCAGATAAGCATCTTGACCATTCTGCCACCTTCCCCGTATGTGTGATGTGATGTGATATACAATACAATACAATACAATACAATACAATACAATATGATACAATACAATTACAATACAACACAATACAATACAATGCAATACATTACAATACAATATAATACAATGCAATGCAATTACAATACAATGCAGTACATACAATGCAGTACAATCACAACACAACACAACACAATACATTACAATATGATGCAATACAATACAATACAATACAATAAGGGCCGAAACACTTGACTGAGGAGGGCTCCTTCTCTGAAGACCTTGTACTGTTCAGCTATCCCTAGAGTTTCTTATCACCAATACAATAAATTACAATACAGTACAATACAATGCAATGCAATTCAATACAATACAGTACAATGCAATAAGATGTGATGTGATATTATATGATGATGATATAATACATGAGTTTGCGCGGTGTTTGGTGTGGTGGATGGTGTGGTGTGGTGTGGACAGTGGGTGCCACAGAGGAGGGGACTGATTGTGGGGGTGGTGCTGATGGGGTACGGGGTTGGGGGAGTGGTGTGGAACCAGGTCACCACCCTCTTCATCAACCCTCACAACCTGGAACCTGACCTCACTGTTGGCGAGGATGTGTGAGTAGTGTGCACATCTGTGTGTGTGTGTGTGTGTGTGTGTGTGTGTGTAGGCCTCTTTGTGCATGCATTAGTATGCCTGTGTGCATGTATGTGCATGTGTGTGCAAGTGTGTGTACATCATCCAAAGTGAGGAATGTGTTATGTTGGTTTCGTACATGATGTGGAGAAATGTGGTATGTGGTGTTGTACATGATGTGGAGAAATGTGGTATGTGGTGTTGTACATGATGTGGATAAATGTGGTATGTGGTGTTGTACATGATATGGAGAAATGTGGTATGTGGTAGTGTTGTACGTGATGTGGAGAAATGTGGTATGTAGTGGTGTTGCACATGATGTGGAAAAATGTGGTATGTGGTGTTGTGCATGATGTGGAGAAATGCTGTATGTGGTGAAATGTGGTATGTGGTGTTGTACATGATGTGGAGAAATGTGGTATGTGGTGTTGTACATGATGTGGAGAAATGTGGTATGTGGTGTTGTACATGATGTGGAGAAATATGGTATGGTAATATGGTGTGGCACATGATGTGGTGTGGTATATGGTGTGTGATGTGGTACATGGTGTGGTACGTGGTGTGTGGTGTGGTACATGGTGTGGTGTGGTACATGGTGTGTGGTGTGGTACATGGTGTGTGGTGTGGTGTGGTACATGGTGTGTGGTGTGGTACATGGTGTGGTGTGGTACATGGTGTGTGGTGTGGTGTGGTACATGGTGTGGTGTGGTACATGGTGTGGTGTGGTACATGGTGTGTGGTGTGGTATGGCACATGGTGTGTGGTGTGGTATGGCACATGGTGTGGTACATGGTGTGTAGTGTGGTACATGGTGTGTGGTGTGGTACATGGTGTGGTATGGCACATGGTGTGTAGTGTGGTACATGGTGTGTGGGGTGTGTGGTGTGGTACATGGTGTGTGGTGTGGTACATGGTGTGGTGTGGTACATGGTGTAGTGTGGTACATGGTGTGGTGTGGTACATGGTGTGTGGTGTGGTACATGGTGTGTAGTGTGGTACATGGTGTGTGGTGTGGTACATAGTGTGGTGTGGTACATGGTGTGTAGTGTGGTACATGGTGTGTGGTGTGGTGTGGTACATGGTGTGGTGTGGTACATGGTGTGGTGTGGTACATGGTGTGTAGTGTGGTACATGGTGTGTGGTGTGGTACATGGTGTGTAGTGTGGTACATGGTGTGTGGTGTGACACATGGTGCAGTGTGGTGCGGTTCATGGTGTGTGGTGTGACATATGGTGGAGTGTGGTGTGGTTCATGGTGCGTGGTGTGACACATGGTGTGGTGTGGTGCGGTTCATGGTGCGTGGTGTGGCACATGGTGCAGTGTGGTGTGGTTCATGGTGCGGTGTGGCGTGCACAGGTACTACAGCCAGGCCGAGGTACTGGACAAGGTACCGTGCTGTTTCCTACTGCTGGGCGTGGTGTGCGGCAGTGTGCAGTTCCTGGGGACACTGCTCCTCTGTCTGCCTCCTCTCCCGCCACCCACACAGGTCACTCCTCTGTGTGTGTGTGTGTGTGTTTGGGGGGTAGGGTGTGCGCAAGTGTGAAGGGAGGGTGTGTGTGTGTGTGTGTGTGTGTGTGTGTGGGGGGTTATGTGCGCGTGCATATGTGTGTGTGTATGTGTGTGTGTGCATCTGAGTTTCACATTGATCTTTAAATTCTCAATATGTCATAAATTTTCCATCTGGACACTCTAAGTCTGCAACACTATATATACCCACTTTCTTACCATCTTTTCTAAGATTATTGTTGTCTTATTGATTTAGAATTTATCATTACAGAAAATGTTTCCAGCCACTAAATCAGCAGTAACTTTACTAACATATTCTTTGTATGCTTCGAAAGTATTTTCCTAAAAGTATTGAATCTGAGCTTGTCAGTTGAAAAGCTTAAGCCATATTTCTTTAAATCTTCAATTAGGGGACATACTTTTCTGTGTGCATTTGTGACTATCAGTTAACAGATTACTTATCCATGAATTTTTCAGTGATTGAATGAAAAGATGTAACAGTGTTTATCACAGGTTGAGTATGATGAATTGAAATGGTCATCAGGTTCAGGTTCTGGTTAGGGCGATGCCAAGAATTGTAGCCTTGTGGCTTTGTACGCCTCATTGATTTTCATAATTTTTTTGGTCAGGTACTCAAAAGCTCACAAGGTCATGTAGCAGTGTTTATCACAGGTGGAGTATGATGAATTGAAGTGGTCATGTAACAGTGATTATCACAGGTGGAGTATGATGAATTGAAGTGGTCATGCAACAGTGTTTATCACAGGTGGAGTATGATGAACTGAAGGACATGTAACAGTGTTTATCACAGGTGGAGTATGATGAACTGAAGTGGACATGTAACAGTGTTTATCACAGGTGGAGTATGATGAACTGAAGTGGACATGTAACAGTGTTTATCACAGGTGGAGTATGATGAATTAAAGTGGTCATGTAACAGTGTTTATCACAGGTGGAGTATAATGAATTGAAGTGGTCATATAACAGTGTTTATCACAGGTGGAGTATGATGAATTGAAGTGGTCATGTGACAATGTTTATCATTGGTGTAGTATGATGACTTGAAGTGGACATATAACAGTGTTTATCACAGGTGGAGTATGATGACTTGAAGTGGACATATAACAGTGTTTATCACAGGTGGAGTATGATGACTTGAAGTGGACATATAACAGTGTTTATCACAGGTGGAGTATGATGAATTGAAGTGGTCATGTAACAGTGTTTATCACAGGTGGAGTATGATGAATGAAGTGGACATGTAACAGTGTTTATTACAGGTAGAGTATGATGAATGAAATGGACATGTAACAGTGTTTATTACAGGTAGAGTATGATGAATGAAGTGGACATGTAACAGTGTTTATTACAGGTAGAGTATGATGAATGAAGTGGACATGTAACAGTGTTTATTACAGGTGGAGTATGATGAATGAAGTGGTCATGTAACAGTGTTTATCACAGGTGGAGTATGATGAATTGAAGGGGGCATGTAACAGTCTTTATTTCAGGTGGAGTATGATGAATGAAGTGGTCATGTAACAGTGTTTATTACAGATGGAGTACAAAGAAGCCAGTGCCGAGGAGAAGCGAAGACTGCTGGACAGTGACGATGACAACGCACCTTCACTCACTATCAACAGTGACACAAAGAAAAGGTAGACACACCTGTTGTTGTCAGTCATGACATCTATGTACAGTATGATGTGGATGATGTATTGTCAAAGGATATATGTGTAGTATGATGTGGATGATGTATTGTCAAAGGACATGCGTGTAGTATGATGTGGATGTTGTGTTGTCAAAGGACATGTTTGTGTAGTATGATGTGGATGTTGTATTGTCAAAGGACATGTGTGTAGTATGATGTGGATGTTGTGTTGTCAAAGGACATGTTTGTGTAGTATGATGTGGATGATGTATTGTCAAAGGACATGTGTGTAGTATGATGTGGATGATGTATTGTCAAAGGACATGTGTGTAGTGTGATGTGGATGATGTATTGTCAAAGGACATGTGTGTAGTATGGTGTGGATGATGTATTGTCAAAGGACATGTGTGTAGTATGATGTGGATGATGTATTGTCAAAGGATGTATGTGTAGTATGATGTGGATGACGTATTGTCAAAGGATATGTGTGTAGTATGGTGTGGATGATGTATTGTCAAAGGACATGCGTGTAGTATGATGTGGATGTTGTGTTGTCAAAGGACATGTGTGTGGGATGATGTGTTGTCAAAGGATGTGTGCAGTGTGATATGGATGATGTATTGTCAAAGGTTGTAGTATGATGAGATGTGTGTGCAATATGATGTACTGTAATGAGACAAGTGTGTGATATGATGTGGATGTACTGTCATGAGATGTATGCAGTCCTGAGACATGTGTCCTGTTGACAGTGCTGTGTTCGGAGGAGCCAGGGATGGAGGAGGGCAGAGCAGTGAGGCGAGGAGGGTGACACAGGCAGGGGAGGTGCACTACCACCCCAGGCAGGTGCTGACGTCTCGGGTGTTCTGGACCCTTTGGTGCATGTGCACCGTCAGTTGTGTGGGGTACTGCTTCATCGTATCCTTGTTCAAGGTACACTGTGCGTGTGTGTGTGTGTGATAGTGTGAATGTGTGTGTGTGTGTGTGTGTGTGTGTGTGTGTGTGTGTGTGTGTGTGTGTGTATGAGTGAGTATATCTTTCTGTGTTCAAGAGTGTCTGTATGGATGGAGACGAGCGAGAGGGCACTATGTGAAAAAGCAACATATGATGTGTGTAATGCTATGTCTGTGTGAGAACAACATGAATTATGTTCAGAACTAAGTCTGCTAGAGAGCAGCAAGTAATGTGTATAGCGCCAAGTCTGTGAGAGAGCAACATATAATGTGTATAGTGTCTGAGTCTGTGAGAGAGCAACATGTAATGTGCTCACAGAGCAACATATAATGTGTGTAGT
>JAAQRG010291706.1:7500-14340 GCA_011634625.1 Babylonia areolata | reverse complement strand
GTGAGTCCTCACTGGGGCGTTTACTGCCACTGGGGCCTCCATTCTGAACCCTGACCCCTGATGTACAGTTGCTGTGTGCCTGTGGCTGCACACACACACACACACACATACAAACACACACACACAAACATACACACACACGCACACACACACGAACATACACACACCTGTGACTTTAATTCTGCTGCCACTTGCTTGTTTCTGTACAACCAGACATCCCTGCACACTAAACTGACACGCAATACGACGAGTGCAATAGCTGAGTGGTTGAAACGTTGAACTTTCAATCTGAGGGTCCCGGGTTTGAATCTCGGTAACGGCGCCTGGTGGGTAAAGGGTGGAGATTTTTCCGATCTTCCAGGTCAACATAATTATGTCCAGACCTGCTTGTGCCTGAACCCCCTTCGTGTGCATACGAAAGCAGAAGATCAAATATGCATGTTAAAGGTCCTGTAATCCATATCAGCGTTCGGTGGATTATGGAAACAAAAACAAACCCAACATGGCACACAGTACTACAGCCTCCAAAAATCCAGAACAAACCGAAATCATCAGTTACACCACCTGACGCTTACCTGCAGTCATAAAACAGCACATATATATACCCCCCCACACCCCTCCCAAATCCCCCCACCAAAAAAAACAAACAAAAACAGACGACATTACTACAGCCTCCAAAAATCTGGAACAATCCCGAATTGTCAGATGCAACATGTAACATTTGCTACGTATCATAAAACAGCATAGATATAGACAAAAAAAAAAAAAACAACAAAAAAAATGAAAGAAAAAGCTGCAAGTTCAATGCACAGCTGTCGACAACACTTGTGCAAGAAAAAAGCTGCAAGTTCACTGCACGGCTGTCGACAACACTTGTGCAAGAAAAAAGCTGCGAGTTCATTGCACGGTTGTCGACAACACTTGTGCAAGAAAAAAGCTGCAAGTTCATTGCACGGTTGTCGACAACACTTGTGCAAGAAAAAAGCTGCAAGTTCATTGCACGGTTGTCGACAACACTTGTGCAAGAAAAAAGCTGCAAGTTCATTGCACGGTTGTCGACAACACTTGTGCAAGAAAAAAGCTGCGAGTTCATTGCACGGCTGTCGACAACACTTGTGCAAGAAAAAGCTGCGAGTTCATTGCACGGTTGTCGACAACACTTGTGCAAGAAAAAAGCTGCAAGTTCATTGCACGGTTGTCGACAACACCCGTGCTGATTCCACCTTGACGTGGTGTCCTGCACACAGCCTTCCTTCACTGCTCAAAAGTCTTTTCAGTGGAGTTCTCAAATGCCTTCTTCTTTATCACCATCCTGGCTTATCTTGATTCATTTCATGGCCTTCTTAATTTCCACTTCTCACAGAATGCTGGCGCATGCGCATCTGATCAATAGCACACAATTCCCCCCACCCCCCCCCCACCCCCGGAACATTCATTATTTTTCATTTTTCTGTTATACAGCGACATATTTGTTTGCTGTTGTTGTTGTTGTTTTTTCCAGGATGATTCAGGACAGTTGGCATTTCTGTAAAACAATGAGATGCAATGACATGTAGTTATTCTTCTCCCATTTTTTTGTTTTTTTTTGGGTGGGTTGTGCTGAATCCTCTCCCTTCATTTTTTTCTCTCTTCCTACTTGAATCAAGAGAGTTGAACTTGTCCCGAATCCCCACAAATCCCCTGACCACACACTACTGTAGCCCTTACCATGAAGACAAGCCTTACCTGTACCACCTCCTGGTAAGCAAACTGCCGTGTGTGCTGTATGGCTTTCTGTTGGAACAGCTCCGGTGTGTTCTTGAACTCTTCCGCCTGAAACACAGCATCCACAGCCTTAGCTTTTCTTTCCACTTAAAAAAAAAAAAAAAAAAAAAAAAAAATCTAATCTAAATGAATAGTTTTCAAACATGGAGTGCCATGCCATAAACTTACATGCATGCTCAAGCACACACACACACACACACACACATATATATAGAGAGAGAAAGTGAGAGAGAGAGAGACATACGCTTGTTTTTTTTTTGGGGTTTTTTTGCCACACACAAACTTACATGCATACTCAATCACACACACACACACATACATATTGAGTAACTGAGTGCCACACACAAACTTGCATGCTCAAACACATACATATACACACACAGAGTACAACATACAAAACACACATGCACGATCGCGCTCACAAACATTTGGTATCACTGAAACACACGTGCAAACACAACCCTGTACAGCCTTGATAACAACAATTCATACACAAGTGTTTCCAAGCATAAGTATCAGTATCAGTGGCTCAAGGAGGCGTCACTGCGTTCAGACAAATCCATATACGCTACACCACATCTGCCAAGCAGATACCTGACCAGCAGCATAACCCAACGTGCTTAGTCAGGCCTTGAGAAAAATAATCAAATAATTATAAAAATAAATAAATAAATAAATAAAATAAAATAAATAAAAAATAATAAATACATATAAATACTACTACTATTAATAATATCTATATGGCACAAAATCTTAATAAAGTCAACTCTAGACGCGTGCGCGCACACACACAAAAGCATAAACCATGTTAAAACTTAACACACGTTTGGTTGTCTTTGCCCTTTGTTCATTTGTCATCATACCTTTATCTATGGTTCTCTTGACAGGTGACTAAGATGGTGACTGTGATGGACACACGCGCAATAACTGAGTGGTTAACACGTTGGACTTTCAATCTGAGGGTCCCAGCTTCAGATCTTGGTAATGGCACCAAGTGGGTAAAGGGTGGAAAATTTTTCCGATCTCCAATGTCAGCACACTTGCAGACACAAGTGCATGAACTCCCTTCGTGTGTATATGCACGCAGAAGAACAAATACGCATGCTAAAGATCATGTAATTCATGTCAGCGTTCGGTGGGTTATGAAAACAAGAATATACCCAGCATGCACATCCCCAAACACAGTATGGCTGCCTACATGGCAGGGTAAACAGACAAAACGGTCATACACATTACATGTCAGTATGATATGTATGTGTGCGTGACTGACACTTTACTGAATGACACAGGAAACATGTAAACAGACAAAACGGTCATACACATTACACATCAGTATGATATGTATGTGTGCGTGACTGACACTTTACTGAATGACACAGGAAACATGTAAACAGACGAAACGGTCATACACATTACACATCAGTATATGTATGTGTGCGTGACTGACACTTTACTGAATGACACAGGAAACATGTAAACAGACAAAACGGTCATACACATTACATGTCAGTATGATATGTATGTGTGCGTGACTGACACTTTACTGAATGACACAGGAAACATGTAAACAGACAAAACGGTCATACACATTACACGTCAGTATGATATGTATGTGTGCGTGACTGACACTTTACTGAATGACACAGGAAACATGTAAACAGACGAAACGGTCATACACATTACACGTCAGTATGATATGTATGTGTGCGTGACTGACACTTGACTGAATGACACAGCAGACAAATAATGAGTGCCCAATGGCAGCTGCCAGTCGGCTCTACCCAGGTATGCAGCCTGCAAATGACTCTGTGTTTGTAAAGCGTTTGAAGCTTCGTCTCCGACTAAGGATAGGCGCAAAGTAAGTATCCATATCATCAGATCATCTTCCAATTCACGGCGGCTACTTGCTCTCTGAGTTAAAACCCGATCCTTCAGTGATTTTTCCATTTTTCATTCAGCTCCATCCGTCTGGAACAGTTTGCCTCATGATCTTCGCCACTCTCCATCATTTCAATCCTTTAAAACCGGTCTGAAAACATATCTTTTGAAAATGCCTATCCATAGACATTCCATACATTTTTAGTTGTAAGCCATACAAACTAACTCTCTTTCTGTGTGTTTGTGTGTGTGTGCGTGTGTGTTTGTGCGTGTGCGTGAGTGCATGTGTGTAAGTGTGTGTGTGTGTGTGTGTGTGTGTGCGTGCGCGTGCGAGTGTGTGAGCGTGCGTGCATGCATGTGTGCGTGCGTGCGTTTAATGTTTATTGTAAAGTGTTTTGAGCTCCTTTAGTTTAAGGGAGGAAAGCGCTCAACAAGTATCCATTATTATTATCATTATCGTCATCATCATCATCATCATCATCATCATCATCACACTGCCATGCCAGACTCACAATGCTGGCCATGAGGGCGTCGTCTGGGTTGGGTTGAGCCATCAGTAACTGCAGCGACGTCAGAACTGTCAGCAGGTTCAGGCAGGGCTTCCAGGCTCCCTGCACGACACGACGCTGAGGTGTTCAAAGAGGTCAGAGGTCAAAAGGTTCCCTGACGGGCGCAATAGCCGAGTGGTTAAAGCGTTGGACTGTCAATCTGAGGGTCCTGGGTTCGAATCACGGTGACGGCGCCTGGTGGGTAAAGGGTGGAGATTTTTACGATCTCCCAGGTCAACATATGTGCAGACCTGCTAGTGCCTGAACCCCCTTCGTGTGTATATATGTAAGCAGAAGATCAAATACGCACGTTAAAGATCCTGTAATCCATGTCAGCGTTCAGTGGGTTATGGAACCAAGAACATACCCAGCATGCACACCCCCGAAAGTGGAGTATGGCTGCCTACATGGCGGGGTAAAAATGGTCATACACGTAGAAGCCCACTTGTGTGCATACGAGTGAACGCAGAAGAGGAAGAAGAAGAAGAAAAGGTTCCCAAACCTTTCACGGCCATTTGGGTGGTGAATCCGTTATCGTAACCAATGTGGTTAGGTCTTTGCAAAGGAGGGCAGAGCCTAATGCTCTCCTTCTGGCGTTTTGAAACTGTTTGAAAAGGTTAGAGATCAAAAGTCCCAAACCTTTCACGGCCATCTGGGCAGTGAATTCATTATCATATCCACTGTGTCTAGGTCTTGGCAAAGGAAGGCAGGGCCTAATCCTCTCCTTTTGAGAGGTGTTTTGACCTTCCCCAAAATGAAGTCAGGTATCAATTCACACCTGGTTGGAGTGAGGAAAATTAACAAAAAGTGCCTTTCAAAAAGACATAGTACACCCTGCCGAATGAGTTGTATACGTTGATTATTGCCATGGCAGCTTTCCTCTTGTTTTATCTTGGGCATTTTTTCCCCTTTACTTTCCTTGACAGACTGTTAAAAAAACCCGGTAGTTCCCCTCACACACTCACTAACTGGCATGCTCACCCAAGTCGACAATCTGAAAGTTGCTGTGTCTGGTAGCCTCCCTTAATACATTACCTCCTTTTTGCTTACATATGCAGCACCCTCTCAAAAAGCAAACTCATCTCTCCAGAGACGGACGCATTAGCCGAGTGGTTAAAGCGTTGGACTTTCAATCTGAGGGTCCTGAGTCCGAATCTTGGTAACGGCACCTGGTGGGTATAGAGTGGAGATTTATCTCCCAGGTCAACATATGTGCAGACCTGCTAGTGCCTGAACCCCCTTTGTGTGTATATGCAAGCAGATCAAATACGCACGTTAAAGATCCTGTAATCCATGTCAGCGTTTAGTGGGTTATAGAAACAAGAATATACCCAGCATGCACACCCCCAAAAACAGAGTACAGCTGCCTTCACTGCAGGGTAAAAACAGTCGTACATGTAAAATCCCACTCGTGTACATACAAGTCAACATGGGAGCTGCAGCCCACGAACGAAGAAGAATGAGAAAAATAATCTCTCCAGCGTAAACAATTAAACATAATCATTTCCGGTGTGGGGCACGTTCAGTGTATCAAGACAGAGACACAATCCAACACAGCACCGTCTACATAGTTACAAACAAAGTAACAAAAAATACAAACAAATAAACAACAACAAAACAAACGAGAGAGGCAAGGCCTTCAAGACTCACTTGTGATAAATTAAGTCCCCTAGCATTAATTACAGAGTAATTTCCCTTTTTTACTATCTGCACCAAAACGTTTGCAAAATAAATAAAAATTCCATGCTTAGCAAAAGAAGTTCCTGTTGTGTCAGAATAAGAGGTCAAAATGCCAAGTTTAGAGAATACAAAAAATATAAATATAACAGTAAATGCAGTTTGCATATAATAAGGCTTCATTTTTTATTTTTTTGTGCCCATCCCAGAGATGCAATATTGTTTTAAACAAGATGACTGGAAAGAACTGAATTTTTCCTATTTTTATGCCAAATTTAGTGTCAACTGACAAAGTATTTGCAGAGAAAATGTCAATGTTAAAGTTTACCACGGACACACAGACACACACACACAGACAACCGAACACCGGGTTAAAACATAGACTCACTTTGTTTACACAAGTGAGTCAAAAATACCCCAACATAACCCTTCTACTGTGTACATTTAAAATGTGGATAAGTGGGGGTAGGAGGTGTGTGGGGTGAGGTTGATGTATCCTGTGCCATTCCAGACTGATGCACAGCCAACAAATATTTGTATCTGCATTTGTATTACTCTTTTTTGTCACAACAGATTTCTCTGTGTGAAATTAGGGCTGCTCTCCCCCAGGGAGAGCGTGTTGCTACACTGACAACGCCACCCTTTTCTGGGTTTTTTTTTTTTTTCCTGCGTGCAGTTTTATTTGTTTTTCCTATCGAAGTGGATTTTTCTACAGAATTTTGCCAGGGACAACCCTTTTGTTGCTGTGGGTTCTTATACGTTTGCTAAATGCATGCTGCACACGGGACCTCGGTTTATCGTCTCATCCAAATGACTAGCGTTCAGACCACCACTCAAGGTCTAGTGGAGTGGGAGAAAGCACACTGGCGACTGCCAGTGTGATACGAACCAGTGCGCAACAGGTTCTCTCGCTTCCTAGGCAGATACGTTACCTCCAGGCCAACACTCCACATAAACAATCTAAACGTATCTT
>JAAQRG010291706.1:0-2500 GCA_011634625.1 Babylonia areolata | reverse complement strand
GTGCAAACTGATGACCTCGTGTTTGTAAAGTGCTTAGAGCTTGGTCTCCGACCGAGGATATGTATCGAGTCCATTATCATCATCATCATCATCATCAAGATAAAAATATCAAGGATTACTTAAAGTGGAAAGATATAAAATTGGACACTAGTAAATCGACATGCTGTTTGGATTTGATGCTGTGTCAATTTTTTTTCTAACTTTACGACAGTATTGGCACAGAGAGAGAGAGAGAGAGAGAGAGAGAGAGAGAGAGAGAGAGAGAGAGAGAGAGAGAGAGAGAGAGAGAGAGAGAGAGAGAGAGAGCAAAAGCTGTTTCGGCATTGTTCTCATCGCTGCAGGTGAGAAAAGATGTTGACATCTAGACTCACCGTCTTACTGTCTACTGGAATGAGGTGTCAGTGGAAAACTGATGTTGATGTACTGGAATGCTCGATTATTTTTGATGTTTGATTCTTTTTTTTTCTTCCGTGAATGTGTGTCTTCATGTTTTACATTTATTTGCTTATTTATCATCATTGTTGTCATATTTATTTATTTATTTATTTATTTATTATTATTATTATTATTATTACTACTACTTCTACTACTGCTACTACCTTTTTTCATATTATAATTATTATTTATTTATTTATTTATTTACACTTATCTATTATTTATTCACCTTTTTTTTTTTCTCAAGGCCTGACTAAGCGCATTGGGTTACGCTGCTGGTCAGGCATCTGCTTGGTAGATGTGGTGTAGCGTATATGGATTTGTCCGAACGCAGTGACGGCTCCTTGAGCAACTGAAACTGAAACTGAAACTGAAACTTTTCCGTGACACCTCCCAGAGCTGGCCGACTTTTGTGAAACGCTTCATTTCATCGAAACCCACGGAAAGTATTAACTTGTTAAGTATTCAGCATTATTTGCATTTGTATTTTGTATTTCTTTTTATCACAACAGATTTCTCTGTGTGAAATTCGGGCTGCTCTCCCGAGGGAGAGCGCGTCGCTACACTACAGCGCCACTCATTTTTTTGTATTTTTTTTCTGCGTGCAGTTTTATTTGTTTTTCCTATCGAAGTGGATTTTTCTACAGAATGTTGCCAGGAACAACCCTTTTGTTGCCGTGGGTTCTTTTACGTGCGCTAAGTGCATGCTGAACATGGGACCTCGGTTTATCGTTTCATCCGAATGACTAGCGTCCAGACCACCACTCAAGGTCTAGTGGAGGGGGGAGAAAATATCGGCGGCTGAGCTGTGAATCGAACCAGCGCGCTCAGATTCTCTCGCTTCCGAGGCGGACGCGTTACCTCCAGGCCATCACTCCACACTGTATGAATATTTCAATGATGTTCTTCAAAGTCAGTGTTGTTTGTTAAGACTGATATTGACGGCCGCTACGGATGGTAAGTTAATTATTTCATGATATGTAATATTCACCAAACAAACATGAAGAAGACAATTTGAAAAAGATGATGACAATTTCACTAAAAAGTGGCCTTTATCAGCCTAACCTGCCATCGCAGCAATAAACCATCAGCAGATTTATTGCACTAATCTTTAATTCCGTTTCAGTTTGTTTGCTCTCGAAGTGCGTGAAGAACTTGACATCTTTCATAAAGTCCACAACGTGTCATCTGCTGACGACAGATTTCCACACCGAAGATGAACCAGGAGGAAGCAGACGATGTGTAATCGTTACGTCTTCCTCTTTTATCAAAGTGTCAAGCTTACTGTCTCTCTGACACGCGTTCACCAATGCCCCCCACGAGCCAATCAAAAGGCACGTTTTATCTTTCACGCGCCAGAGGAGCCAATGGACAACAGCGATGAACAACCAATCAGGAAAACTCGGGGTTATTAAAATTGCGGAACAGTTGACCGTCGCCCCGAATGCTTCCGAGGAAGATGAGGGGTGGGCTTTGTTGGCCTGTAAATTAATTTTCCCACACAGGATTAGGAATGTGGATCGCTGGAGGGGTGGGGCTGGTTGGCTGGCTACATGAGTTTCACCGTTTGTCAGTTATCAGCTCAGTACTGGCGATTTATGTGGGGGAGACGGCCGCGGGGTTTTCACGGCCCACAGTAATACTTTGTTTTGCATTGCATTGCACTGTATTGTAATGTATTGTATTGCAGGCTTTGTATTGTATTGCATTGTATTGTATTACTCTTTATCACAACGGACTTTTCTGTCTGAAATTCGGGCGGCTTTCCCCGGGGAGAGTACTTTGCTACAGTTAACCACACCCTCCCCCCTTTTTTTTCTATTGCTTGCAAGTGTATACCTACTTGTTTTCCTCTCATAGCGGATTTTCTACAGAATTTTGCCAGGGACAGCCCTTTTGTGGGTCGTGGTTTCTTTTACGCTTGCTAGGTGAATGCTACACACGGGACATCGGTTTATCAGTCGTCAGTCTCATCCGAATTACTAGCGTCCAGACCACCACTGAAGGTCTAATGCCGAGAGGAGGAGAAGATACTGACGGGTGTGGGAATGGATCCCGCACATTT
>JAAQRG010291705.1:12500-14337 GCA_011634625.1 Babylonia areolata | reverse complement strand
TCCTTTCTTCCTTTCTTTCTTTCTACCTTCCTTCCTTCTTTCTTTCCCTCCTTCCTTCCATCCTTCCTTCCTTCCTTCACTAATTCCTTCCCTCCCTTCCCTGTTGCAGCCTTCAGCATCCCGGCAGTGCTCCTGGTGGTGATGAGTCACCTGCAGTGTCAGCAGGTGGCGGCAGTGGTGGTGCTGCTGACGGTGGCGGTGGGTGTCACGGGGCTGGCCATGACCGGAGGCTTCTTCGTCAACCCCTTCGACATCGCCCCGCGCTACGCCGCCAGCATCTGCACCGTCATCTCCACCATCGGCGTCACGGCCGGCATCATCAACCCTTACCTGGTGGCCGCCGTCACTGTGGACGTGAGTGATGAGGGGTCTGTTGGGTGGTGGCGGTGGTGGTGGTGGTAGCATGTCGTTGTTGTGGATGACTGATGATGATCTGTTTGTGATAATAATAATAAGAAGAAGAAGAAGAAGAAGAAGAAGAAGTAGTAGTAAGAAGAAGAAGAAGGAAGAAAAAGAAGGAGGAGGAGGAAGAGGGGGTGGGGGATCGGAAGATGGTAGCCGTCACTGCTGATTTTAGGGATGCTGGCTGGTTTATAATGATGATGATGATCATGATGATGATGTTGCCAGATGGTGTTGTATGTGACAGGCGAGGAGTTGAGGCCCAGACCTCAGCCTGAATTTTTATCTTTTACAAATTAAAGAAACATTCGTATCCATGTCCTCACCCTACTCATCCTGAAACTGAAACTCCATGCCTCACCAGCAAACGCACGAACAGTGGCAGATGGTGTTTTACGTGAACAAAACTTTCGTCTTCGTATCCTCGTCCTAACACTCTCCCCTGATGACGACGACGATGATGATGATGATAACGTGCCGTCCCTGTGGATGTGAATGATGCTGATTGGTTTATACTAGTGATTATGATGATGATGATGGTGGTGGTGGTGGTGGTGGTGGTGATGGTGGTGGTGGTGATGATGATGATGATTATGCTGTTATGCTGCTGCTGCTGCTGCTGCTGCTGCTGATGATGATGATGATGATGATGATGATGATGATAGTTTACATAACAGCCGTCACTGGATAGGAGTGATGCTGGTTGGTTTATGTTAGGATGATGATGATGATGATGATGATGATGATGATGATGATGATGATGATGATGATGATGATGATGGTGATGATGATGGTGGTGGTGGTGGTGATTATGATGCTGCTGCTGCTGCTGCTGATGATGATGATAGTTTACATTGCTGCCGTCACTGGATAGGAGTGATGCTGGTTGGTTTATGTTAGGGTGGTGGTGGTGGTGGTGGTGGTGATGGTGGTGGTGGTGATGGTGATGGTGGTCGTGGTGATGATGATGATGATGGTGGTGGTGGTGGTGGTGGTGGTGATGATGATGATGATGATGATGATTATGATGCTGCTGCTGCTGCTGTTGCTGCTGCTGATGATGATGATGATGATGGTAGTTTACATTACAGCCGTCACTGGATAGGAGTGATGCTGGTTGGTTTATGTTAGGATGATGATGACGATGATGATGATGATGGTGATGATGATGATGATGATGATGATGATGATGATGGTGATGATGATGATGATGATGATGCCAGGCAGTTGCGAGGAGTTAGGGCCTAGGCATCAACTGAATTATTTTTAAAAATTGAAATATATATATATTTTTAAAAAAATATTTTAAAAAACCCAATCGTATCTGTATCTTCACCCTCCTCATCCTAAAACTGAAACTTTTCATCCTGTCCTTGTCCCCCACACAGCAAACGCGCGAGCAGTGGCAGATGGTGTTCTACGTGACGGGGTCGGC
>JAAQRG010291705.1:5000-7500 GCA_011634625.1 Babylonia areolata | reverse complement strand
CATGAAAAATGCACGAACTGTCACAGCTAAACCTTTCTCTTTTCTCTCATGGAATGTGAATGGTTTAATGTCTAAACTTTCTGACACTGATTTTATGTCATTTGTTCGTGGTTTTGATTTTGTTTGTTTTCTTGAAACCTTTATGGAAACATACCAACCAGATTTGTTTGCTGGTTATGAATTATTTTGCAAATCGGCAGTAAAGTTTACAAAGCAAGGGAGAAGATCTGGAGGTGTGATTTGTCTGATAAAACATGAATTCCTTCCTTTTGTCAAGAATATAGAGATAACGAAATATATGAATTGTTGTGTGTTTTTCATTGACAAACAGCTCTTTGGTACAGACAAAGATGTGACGTATGTGTGTGCGTATGTTCAACCTGAAGGCTTTCCTTTTTATTCTCACTTTGACCTTGATAATGGAATTGCTATGCTAGAAGAATGCCTGATTGATTGTGTACTTGGAAAAGATGTTTATATCATCTTATGTGGAGATCTGAACAGTAGGACATCGAATGTTTCTAAAGATTACCTTGATAATGATATTTTTGATACGCAGTGTAAAAGTGAAACATATTCATCCAAACGTTGTTCTGAAGACAGTCATCTGAATAATTATGGTAAGTTACTTTTGAATGTATGCACTGCTTTAGGCTTGTGTATTCTAAATGGTTCATGTAAGGGCGATCTACAAGGTCGTTATACATATATATCTGATTCCGGATGTAGTGTCACTGATTATTTTATTTTTTCAAATGATCTATTGTCTCTTGTCTATGAAACATGTGAACTAAAAGTAGATGGCAGGATAGATTCTGATCATATGCCTGTTGTAGCCAATGTTTATTTTCCGAATGAGAACAAACTGTTTTGTGATAAAAAGACAAAAGTTGTTGAAGTTTTAGAAAAGATTGTGTGGAACGAAACAAATGCATGTGATTATTATGATAATTTATCTAGGGAAGATACATGTACAAAGCTTGAGGTCGCTGTTAATTTAATAGATTTTGATGTAAATGCTGCTCTAGACATGTTTAATGAATGTATCAAAGAATATGCTGAGTGTATGAAGAAACGTATTGTTGTTAATCCCAATGGAAAAGAACGTGATTGGTTTGATCATGAGTGTAAAGCTGGTAGACGAAATTTTAGGGGTTTGTTAAGAACATGTAGAAGGGCATTAAAGGTTGAAGATCGACAAGAATTTCTTATTGCCAGACGTGAATACAAAAATTTAGTGAAGAGAAAAAGAAAACAATTTAATGATGAAATGCTGAATAATCTAGTTAATTCGGTAAGAAACCAAAAAGAGTTTTGGGATACAGTACGTAAAGTTTCATTTAAAAACAAACTGTCTAAAAGTAATATAGATATGGATGTATGGTTTTGTCACTTTAAATCTTTACTAGATACAAAAGTAGATAATTGTAGATTCATTGAAGATGTACAAGACGAAGAAAATGATGAATACATGAACCGTCCTATAACGAAAGAAGAAATATTATTAGCCTTAAGGAAACTTAAAAATAAAAAAGCAGCTGGTCCTGATGGCATAATAAGTGAGTTATTAAAGAATGATAATAGTCTAGTAATGGAATTTTTCTTAAGATTGTTCAATAGGCTTTTTGAAAATGGAGAATTTCCTTTAAATTGGACTGAATCAGTTATTTTGCCACTTTTCAAAAAAGGAAATATCCACGATCCCAATAATTATAGAGGAATTTGTCTCAGTGATGTAAGCAGTAAAGTATTTGGTTTGATTATTAATAACAGATTACAAGAGTGGATAGAGGAGAATGATATTACTGATGAGCATCAAGCTGGCTTCAAAAGAGGATATTCTACCACAGATCACATGTTCACATTACTTGCACTCATACAGAAACAGTTTTCATTTAATCGTAAACTCTATGTAGCGTTTATCGACTATGAAAAAGCGTTTGATTCCATCAATAGAAATCTTCTATGGCCTATTTTGTTTTAAAATGGTATCAAAGGTAAATTGCATAAATGTATTAAAAGTATGTATGATAATGTTAAAGCAAGAGTTAGATGTGGAGCAAGACTAACGGACTATATTAACTGTACAGCAGGAGTAAGGCAAGGAAACCCATGTAGCCCAGTATTATTTTCTGTCTTTATAAATGAGCTAGCATTAGAAGTTATTAACAATGGAAGGCATGGAGCAACATTCTTAAATGATCCATTTGAACTGTTCATTCTTTTTTTGGTTGATGATGTGGTTTTGTTTTCAGAAACTGTTGTTGGTTTACAAACTCAGCTGAACAATTTACATAGGGCAGCTGTATCACTTAAATTAAAGGTCAACATGTCCAAAAGTAATATAATTGCTTTTCGAAAGGGTGGGTATTTAGGTGCAAGGGAAAGATGGGTTTATAACGGTACCATTATGCCTGTGGTGAATGTTTACAAATATCTGGGAATTCTTTTTTCTACTCGTCTTAGCTTCGTTGTTGCTTGCAAAGATCTAGCTAGTAGG
>JAAQRG010291688.1:5000-14353 GCA_011634625.1 Babylonia areolata | reverse complement strand
ACACACACACACACACACACCACACACCACACACACACACACACACACACACACACACACACACACACACACACACACACACACACATGTATATATCTACAACGAAATAGTGGATGAAGATGTGTGCAGGTTAAAACTGAACAATCCTTCTGCAATTTTAAAACAAGCCTGCAAAAAGTAGAAAGGGAAATGAAAAAAATAAATTTGAATTATCAACAAAAAGGAGGGAGGGAGTGAGAGAGAGAGAGAGAGAGAGAGAGAGAGAGAGAGAGAGAGAGAGAGAGAGAGTTGTAGAACGACATGAGCCCTTCAAACTGGGGACCATTTGATTCATCCCTCAGTGCGAGAGCCAACTGTGTGTCTGATATGCCTGCAGTATCAACCCCTGGACTCTTCAGCTTTCTCGGAATCGCCAGTGAGATGTTATCTCTATGGGACACCCAGGGACACCAATCATAGTTTTGTGGTGTTCTCAGTCATCATCTATCTATATAGATATGTACATATCTATCTGTCTGTCTGTCTCTCTGTCTGTTTATGACATGTCCCTTATGGATGAAACTGATGTAAAAAAAAAAAAGAAAAAAAAAGAGAAGATATATATATATATATATGTGTGTGTGTGTGTGTGTGTGTGTGTGTGTGTGTGTGTGTGTGTGTGTGTGTGTGTGTGTTAAGAGGCAAACAAATGTTTTCATGCATCTACAGCTCAATACACGTTCAATATCTTTTCCCCAAAAATATATAGGGTGAATATGAGTCAACACAAGTTCAGCTTCTCAGCTTGTTATGTCAGCTGGAGAAGTTGCTGACAATTGTTTGCTGTACATTGAACTGCTCACCATGCCTCACAGATCAAACCAGGTGTTTTGTCGCACAAGTTGCCTTTCTTTAACTCTTACATCATTCTCCACCACGTTCCTGCACAATGGGCATACTTGATAAACGGCAGACAGGCGCAATACCCGAGTGGTTGAAGCGTTTGACTTTTTAATCTCAGGGTTCCGGGTTCGAACCTCGGTAACGGCGCCTGGTGGGTAAAGGGTGGAGATTTTTTTCCGATCTCCCAGGTCAACATATGTGCAGACTTGCTCGTGCCTGAACCCCCTTCGTGTGTATACGCAAGCGGCGGATCAAATACGCACGTTAAAGATCCTGTAATCCATGTCAACGTTCGGTGGGTTATGGAAACAAGAACATGCCCAGCACGCACACCCCCCGGAAACGGAGTATGGCTGCCTACATGGCGGGGTAAAAACGGTCATACATGTAAAAGCCCACCCGTGTACATGCGAGTGAACATGGGAGTTGCAGCCCACGAACGAAGAAGAAGAAGATGAACGGCAAAGAGCTTCCTCGGATGAATCATTCTTAAAACAAATAGAGATCAAGTTAGTCTTTCACCCTCCAGTTCATTTGTGTTTTGCGATCAGTTGTGACTTTGCCAGTCAAATACTTAAGGGTATGACTTTTTAGATTCAGACTTCAGTTTTAGACGATGGAGTCTCCCGCCGGACCGACGGATGAGTAGGCAGGCAGGCTTATCTGTCGGTGTGTGTCCTCGTATGGGAGAAGAGGCCGATTCTGGATGCACAGCACTTCCCACAGGTGTTGCAAGGGAAAACGTCTCCAGAAGTTGAGCCCAGCTTCCTTCGCTCACGCTTCTCCTTAATGGCCAGCGTTCTCTTGTTGTCAAACGTCTTTATGCCACTAGAGCACAGCATCCGCCAGCGAGAGCGGTCAAGGGCATTAGTTTCCCAGGAAGCGATGCCTATGTCACAGGCTTTGAGGTTTGTCTTCAAAACCCTCTTGCTAATGGGTCCATTGCTCTTTTGGTGCTTTCCAACACTCCACTAACATTCAACATTCCCAGAGTCTGGAGCTCTGACGTTCCCAGAGTCAGAGGCCTGCTGGATGTTCGAGAAGGTTCTGCACCATAGTGTTTTACCACTGTCCTGAGTGATGGCTTGGGCTTCAGCCTTGGCGACACATTGAGACATGTTCTAAACTGTTTCACTCCCCTGTGTGTGTTGTAATGATTCATTTTACATTGTTGCTGTGGCATGAGGCTAACTTTATTCTGCTGGTTCGTTCCACTTTGTTCTGTTCATTTGCGTTTCTTGGCCTGTTGTACTGATTCATTTTACATTGTTGCTATGACATGAAACCATCATTTACATCTTATTTGTTCATGAAAATACAAGGCATTGAAATGTCTGTTTCCTTTACTGGTTAGTTTCACGTTTGCTGTATACATTTGCATTTCTTGACCTTCAGCAGACCGACAGGCCTTCCAAAATGGCTGTGACGGACGTAACCTCCACAGTCTGAACATACAGACTGCTGCTCAGCTTGCAGCCAGGCCTGGAGATAACGTTTCCCTCCCAGACAGCAGCATTCCTCTACTTGAGTCTTGCGAGCAAAAAATCACTTGATCCGTGAAATCGGAAAGTACCCCCAGCAAGATCCTAGTGGCTGAAGATCAGTACCTGCTTGGTGACTTGAATGCCAGAGTGGGCGCCAGTCGTGACTCTTGGCCAACGTGTCTTGCACGGAATATGGAATGTGTAAAAGATGCATGTATTATGTAACGTTCCAGTGCCCCAGGGGGCACAAGAAATAAACTGTATGCCTTGCCTGGACAGGAAGCATTAAAGCCCTGTACATTACAGGGACTACTTTAACAATGTTGCAACCATATCCTTTCACTGGACAGGGAGTCCTTTCCACCCATTCCACAACACACAGTGTCATTGAAGCATCCCAGGTTGGTCCACTTGCACCAGAATGACCTCATTATTATCAGACGGAAATATATCAGCAGCGCACAAATCATCCACAGGTGTATGTATTTGATAGTCGTTTTCGACTATGGCCATCAGGACAGCAGAGGAGGCAACTGCTGTCCCAGCTATCTGGGCTATAATTTGATTATAGAGCAGAGTGTCTTGCCCAAGTTACATCCCCACTCTCTCGGCCAAGAGGGTTTTAGGACAGTCGGCGTTGGGATGGTTCCCAAAGGCCAACTAGCCACAAGGCTGCAGCACTAAGAGCAAATGCAATTTTACCTTCTAGTTTGAGAGTCATAGTCTTTCACAAACGACTAAGCTGTAAATGATTGCCCATTGCAATGGAGAAACCATTGATGATACAGCTCTCACTTTTCTGTTAGCCCAACTGTAAACTTATGCAAATTTGTTATATAAGCTGAGGGATAATACGCAGTGCTGGTGAAATGCAGACAGCTCTGGTTCTTAGCAAAGTAGCAAAGCAGCAAGGAAACCAGTTCACCACACCAAAATCAAAAGGACTGCCTACATGTGTTGGAAACACCACAAATGCTTTTTGACCCAAACAATCGACTTCCTTCCGGTCGTTAGCAGGTCGTTCCCAGTTCTGCCTCAAGCACAATGCATACACAATGGCAGATACTGAGCTCCACCGTCAGTTGCTGTGCGGTTGATTCATTTACCAATGAGGAATGGAAGAATTTGGACATTTCGGAAACTAAACTTTTCGAAATAGAATCGGTGTTAAGGACGATCCTGGTACATCTGTTGACAATTGTGTGAAGCTTGTGAAATACAACTACTGTTTCCTCTGCTTCTTCTTCTTCAACCACTGCTGCTACTGATACTACTTCTTCAACTACCACGACTATAACTGTTGCTACTGCTGCAGCTGCTACTACTACCACTACTTCTTCTTCTACTACAACTACTACTCACACTGCTAATACTTCTACCACTACTTCTACCACCAACACCAGCACCACCACCACCACCACCACTACTACTACTACTTCTACCACCACCACCACCACTACCAATACTACTTCTACCACCACCACCACCACTACTAATACTACTTCTACCACCACCACCACCACTACTACTACTACTTCTACCACCACCACCACCACTACTACTACTACTTCTACCACCACCACCACCACTACTACTACTACCAATAAAAGAGGGAGACGAAGGGGAGTTAATCAGAAATCTGATTGAGAAAGACGTTGAAGAAAGCCACCATCCGCAACAGACTATCGATCTGTGGGTAGGACTGTTCCGCCATCACAGATGCTCATCAGCACTCACGGTGCGAGCACAAACAGGTATTGCTCATCAACACCCACGGTGCGAGCACAAACAGGTATTGCTCATCAACACCCACGGTGCGAGCACAAACAGGTATTGCTCATCAGCACCCACGGTGCGAGCACAAACAGGTATTGCTCATCAACACCCACGGTGCGAGCACAAACAGGTATTGCTCATCAACACCCACGGTGCGAGCACAAACAGGTATTGCTCATCAGCACCCACGGTGCGAGCACAAACAGGTATTGCTCATCAACACCCACGGTGCGAGCACAAACAGGTATTGCTCATCAACACCCACGGTGCGAGCACAAACAGGTATTGCTCATCAACACCCACGGTGCGAGCACAAACAGGTATTGCTCATCAGCACTCACGGTGCGAGCACAAACAGGTATTGCTCATCAGCACTCACGGTGCGAGCACAAACAGATATGTCACGCTCTCATGCAGGGCACCTGGAAACCACTTACGTGGAATGATGGCCTGGAGGTAAGGCGTCCGCCTATGAAGTGAGAGAATCTGAGCGCACAGGTTCAAATTCCGGGACAGTCGCCAGTATTTTCTCCCCCTCCACTAGACCTCGACACCTCTGGACACTAGTCATTCGGATGAGACGATAAACCGAGGTACCGTGTGCAGCAGTGCACTTAGCGCACGTAAAAGAACCCCTGGCAACAGAAGTATTATCCCTGGCAAAATTCTGTAGAAAAATCCACTTCGATAGGAAAACAAATTTTAAATAAAAAATGCAGGCAGGAAAGAATACAAACAGGATGGGGGTAGAGGATGGGTGCGGGGATGGGGGTGGGGTGGGGGTGTGGGGGGGCATGGATTTCTCGCTGACCAGACATGAACACTCTGCATCTCTGTGGAAAAGCGTGCAGAGGGAGTGTCTGAGCAATGCGCTTTTCCCACAAAGTGCAGAGCACGTGGCTACTGTCTTCAAAGTGTTGGGGGCACTGTGCTGGAGTGTGTGTGTGTGTGTGTGGTAAGGCACTATCTTTGTCTGGGACTTCAAAGAAAAACATCTATGTGGTTAGGCAGTATTTCTATCGGGGACTTCAAAGAAAAACATGTGTGGGGTAAGGCAGTATTTCTATCGGGGACTTCAAAGAAAAAACATGTCTCTACTGTGTTAATTTGGAAATGGATATATATATACCAGAAGCAAAAGTACATCAAATATGCTGTGCACTGTCATCACGTTTTTACCTGCTGTAGAAAATCTTCAATTCTGAGCTACACGTATGTATTTAATGGGTGGGGGTCGGACTTGGGGTTGTGAAGATAATGGCAGATTGATGCCTGGGATCAGTGGGGGGGGCATCGGGGGGTCAGGGTTTGAAACCTTTTGCAGGCAGATATAATTATTATTGTGGGATCGTCAGTACCGCCCTAGCTGATGTGCAGACTAATACACCGGGAAGACAAAAACAAGACATTGTTGCTTAACTCGAGACTCTAGTTGACGCCTAAATATGTCACGGAAAGAACTGAATAATACAGCAGCCTCATCACGTAATGTCAGTTCAAATCGGTATACTTCATCATCACCATTACACTTCTTCTCCTCACTGATGATCATGAAATAAAGAAAAGCTCAATTTCTGTGACCTTTCATGTCCTGCGTTGATGTAGACTTAGGTTTTAATTTCTCAATAAAGAGAAATTCTCAAATTCTATGGCCTTTCAGGTTCTGCGTTCATAGCGGCTTACGTTTTAATGACACCTCCACTTTCCTACCTGAAGTGAGTCTCAGCCATAGATTTTAATTCCGTGTTCTCCTCCACTTTCACACCTGAGCCATAGGTTTTGATTTCTCCTCCACTTTCCGATCTGGAGTGAGTCTGAGCCACACCTTCAGCCTGAGTTCTTCACTCTGCCTCCTTCTCCTGCTCCATCTCACCCTAGTGTTGGCCCGACACGTCACACAGTCAGGTGGTAAAGAGCAAAAGGAAGCTGAGTGCAGCATGACCACGTGGTTTCCATTTCCGTTTCCGTTTCAAGGTGTCCATATACTACTTCTTCTTCTGCGATCGTGGGCTGCAACTCCCACGTTCACTCGTATGTACACGAATGGGCTTTTACGTGTATGACCGTTTTTTACCCCCGCCACTTTTGGCAGCCATACTCCGTTTTCGGTGGTGTTCCAAAACGCTACGTCACATCTGCTGTAAAGAAAAGAAATAAAAAGAAGAGCAGAAGCCCGATCTTTGCACAAACCTAACGCACTGATGAGGCCTTCAGAGCCTCCGCTAATTTTGTGTAAAATCATTAACATGAAAATGATGATTTAAAAAAAATAACGAATAAATAAATAAATATATAGATAAATAATAAATACAAAAATAAAGAAATAAACAGATGATTTTTTTTAATGAAAAGAATCTGAAAGAATTTCACAAATGAATAAATAGATAATGAACAAATAAAAAAGAACTCAAAGGGATGTTTAAAAGTTAAAGACAGCACGTGCAACGTAATTTAGCGGTTACAGGGTTGTAATGGTTTATAGAGTGTTGTATGAAATGCAGTCCAGTCATTATTGATTAGGAGTGTTGTTGTACAACTCAGGTTGCTTCGCGTCACAGACAATGTCTTGAGCAGCATCTTCCACTTGTTGTTGTTGTTCTTGTTGTTTTTGGTTTTTTGTTTGTTGCTTTTGGTTGTAGAATGTGTTGTGCAACAGTAGTCAGGCTGTCATTGTTATCGTTTCTAGTGTTGTGTGGAACACAACCGGGATGTTATGGACCGAACAGAGTAACGTGCGCTATAAAATGTTCTGTTCAACACAGTCACCTAGCTGTGGATTTTCTTTAAATGTGGAAAATAATCTGATTACTGAGTGTCACAAGTGAAAAACAACAAGGTCGTTATGAACTGCAGAGAATGCCACGTGCAAAAACATTCACGTAGTAATGAGAAACAAACTTTTTCATTTTTTTCTTTAGTTCTGAAACATTTGTCATTGTCTCTCAGCCATGTCTCGATCGGAACAGCTTTCAGCAACTCCGCGAAAGTACACAGACGATTCTGTTACTTTTGCGAAACATTTCTCGTCATCCAGTGTTGTCTCGGGTGTTTGTCAATGGAAAGTAATGCAATCGTCAAAGTTTTGGAGTCCCTGAGAAGTTCAGTCTCTCCAACAGAGGGGTGGGGTTGGGAGTGTGTGTATGTGTGTGTGTGTGTGTGGGGGGGTGGGGGGGTGGTAAACAAACACGAAGCGTCCATGGTGGTTGGAAGGTCAAAGTGGTCCAGACTCGGCAACACCAATACTACTTCGATGCTCATCGTGAACGCCTTTTATCGCGTCACTGTGTGGAAGCAAAGAGCGAGTTGTCGTGCACGTTTTTCTTTCTCTGATCCTACCGACAGTCGCGCGTGGCTGGCGTGAAAGCACTGAGTGTGTTGTGGTTGGTTTGATTTTGCTTCCCTCCATTGTCTGAAGCGAAGCGTGCAGCGTGGACTTTTCCACTCCACTGGGTCTGTTGGGACAGAGGAAAAGGAACAAATGTTTACTTTGTGCATGTATTCATTTTAAAAATCTGTTTTTTTTTATCCAATATATTTGTTTATTTTATTGTTCAGTTATTCATTTATTTATTCATCTTTTCATTCATTCATTAATTCATTCATTTATCTATCTATCTATCTATCTATCTATCTATTTATCTATCTATCTATCTGTCGATCTGTCGGTCTGTCTGTCTATCTATCTATCAAACTTCTTCAATGACACTTTAGTTTAATTCTTTCCATGTTTATTTTTCAATGTGCTTTTATTTTTTATATTTCATTTTGTTTCAGTTTATCTGTCCATATCTCTCACAAGGTTAACAGCTCCTCCCACCCCCTCCCTTTCTCCACTTCTGCCCTCCCCTACACCCCACCCACCATTCCCCTCCTTCCCCTTTCCCCCCTCCCCCTTCCCGTTCAGACCCTCTTCTTTCCTTCAATCACTCACACTCACCCCCACTCACCCAGCTCCACTCACTCGTCTCCCCCTGTCTGATTCTGCTCTCCCCTCCCTGTGTCTGTTGTCTCCCCTGTCTGATTCTGCTCTCCCCTCTCTATGTCTGTTGTCCCCCCTGTCTGATTCTGCTCTCCCCTCTCTGTGTCTGTTGTCTCCCCTGTCTGATTCTGCTCTCCCCTCTCTATGTCTGTTGTCTCCCCTGTCTGATTCTGCTCTCCCCTCTCTATGTCTGTTGTCTCCCCTGTCTGATTCTGCTCTCCCCTCTCTGTGCCTGTTGTCTCCCCTGTCTGATTCTGCTCTCCCCTCTCTGTGTCTGTTGTCTCCCCTGTCTGATTCTGCTCTCCCCTCTCTGTGTCTGTTGTCTCCCCTGTCTGATTCTGCTCTCCCCTCTCTGTGTCTGTTGTCTCCCCTGTCTGATTCTGCTCTCCCCTCTCTGTGTCTGTTGTCTCCCCCTGTCTGATTCTGCTCTCCCCTCCCTGTGTCTCTTGTCTCCCCTGTCTGATTCTGCTCTCCCCTCTCTGTGTCTGTTGTCTCCCCTGTCTGATTCTGCTCTCCCCTCTCTGTGTCTGTTGTCTCCCCTGTCTGATTCTGCTCTCCCCTCACTGTGTCTGTTGTCTCCCCTGTCTGATTCTGCTCTCCCCTGTCTGTGTCTGTTGTCTCCCCTGTCTGATTCTGCTCTCCCCTCTCTATGTCTGTTGTCTCCCCTGTCTGATTCTGCTCTCCCCTCTCTGTGTCTGTTGTCTCCCCTGTCTGATTCTGCTCTCCCCTCTCTGTGTCTGTTGTCTCCCCTGTCTGATTCTGCTCTCCCCTCTCTGTGTCTGTTGTCCCCCCTGTCTGATTCTGCTCTCCCCTCTCTGTGTCTGTTGTCTCCCCTGTCTGATTCTGCTCTCCCCTCTCTGTGTCTGTTGTCTCCCCTGTCTGATTCTGCTCTCCCCTCTCTGTGTCTGTTGTCCCCCCTGTCTGATTCTGCTCTCCCCTCTCTGTGTCTGTTGTCTCCCCTGTCTGATTCTGCTCTCCCCTCTCTGTGTCTCGTTGTCTCCCCTGTCTGATTCTGCTCTCCCCTCTCTGTGTCTGTTGTCTCCCCTGTCTGATTCTGCTCTCCCCTCTCTGTCTCTGTTGTCTCCCCTGTCTGATTCTGCTCTCCCCTCTCTGTGTCTGTTGTCTCCCCTGTCTGATTCTGCTCTCCCCTCTCTATGTCTGTTGTCTCCCCTGTCTGATTCTGCTCTCCCCTCTCTGTGTCTGTTGTCTCCCCTGTCTGATTCTGCTCTCCC
>JAAQRG010291683.1:5000-14283 GCA_011634625.1 Babylonia areolata | reverse complement strand
GCCCGAATTTCACACAGAGAAATCTGTTGTGATAAAATGAAAATGAAATGAAATGAAGTGAAATGACAACAAGCTGCCGATCCACCTGGCACAGAAACGAAATGACGAAACCAACAGAGCGCCGACAGAAGGCACGTGAACGGTGTCAATTTCATTTTCACTTTCAGTTTCTTGAGCAGGCGTCACTGCGTTCGGACAAATCCATATACTACCCTACACAACATCTGCTGGGCAGATACCTGACCAGGAGATTATCCAAACGGGCTTAGTCAGGCGTTGAGTGCTTGCATATCTATCTATCCGTCTATCTATCTATCTATCTATCTATAAGTTCCCACCACCAACTACCCTCTGCCACTCATCCCATTTTTTTTTTTTTTCAGTGAATTTAGCGCTGATCACCACTCTTCCTCTGCATGAAGGGTTTTGTTGGGATTTTGTGTAACTTTGGTTTTTTTTGGTTTTTTGGTGTGTTTTTTTTAGGGACGTGGGTCTTTTTTTGTTGTTTTGTTTTTCTTTTTTTTTGGTCTTTTTTTTCTCAGTTCGCAGAAAAGCGAAACCAAGGGAGATGATGGCAGTTCAGTGTGGGCCTGCGGGAAGGAGCGAGGGAGGGGACCAGTGAGGGTTGGTTGGAGGGGGGAGTGGGGGTGGGGAGGGGGGTGTAGGTAAACGGGGGTGAGGGTGGGGGGTTGCACAGGAAGAAAACGGCCATCGTGTGCACTCCGGCGGGGTTCCCTCCCTTGTGGCAAGGGGCGGAAGTGGGAGATAATGGGAAACGCTAGACTGAAAAACATCCACTGCAGGAGGGAGAGAGGTCTGAGAGAGAGAGAGAGAGAGAGGGGGGGATAGCGGAACCTGAGCCCACGCTGACAGACACATTGCCAAAACAACTTAAATCGGTGATTCCATGAATGAAGTGTTAACGAGCTTGAGAGCGAGGAAGGAAAAGGGGGGACTGGGCTATAGGGCTACATGCTGGATCTGATGGCTTGTACCGGTCCACTTGAACTCCGCTTGCTCTCTCTCTCTCTCTCTCTCTCTCTCTCTCTCTCTCTCTCTCTGTGTGTGTGTGTGTGTGTGTGTGTGTGTGTGGTTCAGTGAAGTTCAGTCACCGCATTACTGCCTCACTCAGTGACTCGTATTGTGTCGATGGTAACACGGAATTTAAACTAACGAAGATTAACAACGAATAAACTCATACAAAATTTTGAAATTGACACGTTCGTATTAATGAAATAAATTACTCCCCCAAAAAACCCAAACCCAAACCAAAAAAAAACAACCATCACCATTACCACCACCGCCAACAACAACAAAAAAACAACACATAAATAACACAAATAAACAAAAACACAACACTAACACGTATCCCAAATAACTTTGGAGCTTTTTGCAATATAGCTCGACGGGCGCAATAGCCGAGTGGTTAAAGCGTTGGACTTTTAGTCTAAGGGTCCCGGGTTCGAATCTCGGTAACGGCGCCTGGTGGGTGAAGGGTGGAGATATTTCCGATCTCCCAGGTCAACATTATGTGCAGACATGCTAGTGCCTGAACCCTCTACGTGTGTATACGCAAGCAAAAGATCAGATACGCACGTTAAAGATCCTGTAATCCATGTCAGCATTCGGTGGGTTAGGGAAACAAAAACAAAACCAGCATGCATACCCCCGAATACGGAGTATAGCTGCCTACATGGCTGGGTAAAAACGGCCACACACTTAAAAGCCCGCTCGTGTATATGAGTGAACGGCGGAGTTGCAGCCCACGAAGAAGAAGAAGAAGCAATACATCCCGTTAGTATTACGAGTGAAAAAACAAAACAAAACCAAAAAACAACAACCTAAAACCAAACCAAACAAACAAAAAACAAACAAACAAAAAACAAAAACAAAAAAAAACAAAAAAAAACACAACACAAAAACAACAAAAAACAAACAAAAAACAACAAAAACAGGAAGATACATGTCACACTCATAAACTATATGCTACAAAAAATGTTTGTTCTCTTAGTCACTACCCAACACATATGCACTTCATCGGTGCCACAGAGACTGTTACGAAAGTTAAAGAACACACTGAAAAATAATGTTTCATCATCATGATTATAGCAGTCACCACCGTCTCACTGACATCGTTGTTATTTTCCTCTTTTTGTACCGTATAACTTCAGGTGGACTGTATGTACTGTATATCTTCAGGTGGACTGTATGTACCGTATAACTATCTTCAGGTGGACTGTATGTACCGTATAACTATCTTCAGGTGGACTGTATGCACCGTATATCTTCAGGTGGACTGTATGTACCGTATATCTTCAGGTGGACTGTATGCACCGTATATCTTCAGGTGGAGGTGGACTGTATGTGCCGTATAACTATCTTCAGGTGGACTGTATGCACCGTATATCTTCAGGTGGACTGTATGTACCGTATATCTTCAGGTGGACTGTATGTACCGTATATCTTCAGGTGGACTGTATGTACCGTATATCTTCAGGTGGACTGTATGCACCGTATAACTATTTTCAGGTGGACTGTATGTGCCGTATAACTATCTTCAGGTGGATTGTATGTACCGTATAACTATCTTCAGGTGGACTGTATGCACCGTATAACTATCTTCAGGTGGACTGCATGCACCGTATATCTTCAGGTGGACTGTATGTACCGTATAACTATCTTCAGGTGGACTGTATGCACCGTATAACTATCTTCAGGTGGACTGCATGCACCGTATAACTATCTTCAGATGGAGTGTATGTACCGTATATCTTTAGGTGGACTGCATGAACCGTATATCTTTAGGAGGACTGCATGAACCGTATAACTATCTTCAGGTGGACTGTATGTACCGTATACCTATCTTCAGGTGGACTGTATGTACCGTATAACTATCTTCAGGTGGACTGTGTGTACCGTATATCTTCAGGTGGACTGTATGTACCGTATATCTTCAGATGGACTGTATGTACCGTATATCTTCAGGTGGACTGTATGTACGGTATATCTTCAGATGGACTGTATGTACCGTATAACTTCAGGTGGACTGCATGTACCGTATAACTATCTTCAGGTGGACTGCATGCACCGTATAACTATCTTCAGATGGAGTGTATGTACCGTATATCTTTAGGTGGACTGCATGTACCGTATATCTTTAGGTGGACTGCATGCACCGTATAACTATCTTCAGGTGGACTGCATGCACCGTATAACTATCTTCGTGTGGATTGTATGTACCGTATACCTTCAGGTGGACTGTGTGTACCGTATAACTGGAGGCAGACTATATAAACCGTATGTATAATACACAGACAAACAGACTTTGAATGCACCCTATGAGCTTTGGGTGAGGCTATGTGCTCTGTAGAGCTTCAGGCATGCGCATGTGTATGAAGAAGGGGGGGTGGGTGGTGAGGGTGAGTCGGGAGTTAGGGGGAAGGGGGAAGGTCCGATTTTCGCCTGTGTGTGTGTGTGTGTGTGTGTGTGTGTGTGTGTGTGTGCATGCATTGTTGTCTTCGGGCGTTTAGTTCACTCTAGACATACCATCCAAGGAACAAGGACCCCGAAAAACAAAAAAAACAAAAAGAAACAAACAAAAAAAGCTCTCTCCCCCGAAAACGCTCGGAGCCTCCTTTCTTGACGCTATTAGCAGCAAGGTAAACCCCCACACACAACATACAGTCCCCTCCAGCACAAGAATAATATTGTGGTTCCTCCAACGAGCCCGGGAGAGACAATAAAACGTGAGGACAGTAGAGTTGTCTCGACTTGACTTGTGCAATTTCCCACCCGGGCATAGCAGGGCACGACTGACAAGGGAGATCATTCTGGGAAAGAGACTACAGCTCCACGATAAAGATCGCGTTCCCCTCCCGTTGTGGCGTCTGTCACCAGGCAAGCCATTCGCACCTCCTACACTGCCGGCCTGAAGAGACACAGGGTGGTAAACCTCGGGCCTGTATCGCTCACACCAGCCTTGCAGTGTGCAGTGCATGGGTCTAAAACACTTGACAGTTCTTGCTCTTCTTGTGAGTTATCCTGTTGTCTCTGTCTGATGTTGCACGCAAAAGTTCCTCACTACTACCTCCACCACACCCCCAACCCCGCCCCGAAAACGGAGTATGGCTGCCTACATAGCATGGCGTGTAAAATAAAAAAAAGGAGAAAAAGAGAGTCATCACACAAATAAAAGCCAACCGAGTGAATGTAGAAGTTCCTCACTGTTTTTATTTATTTATTCATTTATTTGTCTATCCATCTATCTATCTATCTATCTATGTATCTATCTATTTTATCATTGTTGTGATTAATGGTAGCAGGTCTGATCGGCCTCTCGCTGCAGTTCGCGACGTATTTCAAACCGAAAAACTTTCCCCCACACTCACTGAATTATGTTCAATGCAGTCCTCGCTGACATATTGCACAGCTAGCAGCATTCCCTCTCAGAATCGTTTGCATTGCCCACAAGGACCAGTCTTTCACGAGCATCAACGGCAGATTGCCTACACTTGTCAATGTGACATTCTGAATGGCATGCGTACACACGCACACACACTCGTGCACGCGCACGCGCACACACACACCATACATATTCGAGCGTGGACTTTATGATTTTCTTGTTGTCCTGTATATCCGTTACTGTGATGCATAATGACATGTTTCATATAAAACACTGTTTAAACCATATACGAGCGCGTGTGTCGGTATTCAGCTGTTAGTGCTATCTAATATCAGTTGCATAGACCATTTGTCATAGGTTTCTTTGAAACTGGATGGAATCTTTTGTATTCACACAATTCTATCTAAGGTTTTGACGGGGAAAAATTGGCTCTATACGTTTCAGTTTGATATCTACTGTGTTTATGTTGTAAACAATTTTTATAGTAATGACGTCAAAATCATATGTATATGTGTATCTTTATTTCTTTTTCTTATAATGATCATGACAGATTCAAACCACAGGAAGAAGCTGAGACTGATGAAATATTGGCGTAACAAGCTATGGTTTACCTGTGTCTGTGTTGCTTATATATATATATATATATATATATATATATATATATATATATATATCTGTGTGTATGTGTGTGTGTGTGTGTGTGTGTGTGAGTTGCCATGTACATATCTTTCATCTTACTATATGTTTAGGTACACACTTTTTATGTTTGATTATTTTATTTCATTTCGTGTTGTTATTTTCTTTTTAACATAAGCCTAGGGTTTATGCAAAGGTCAGGCATCTACTCTTTTTTTCCTCCCCTTTCAACAGCAGATGTAGACAACTCCTTGAAACTGAAACTGTGCTGAACTTGAACTTCCGTGTGGGGGACCAAAGATATTCAGAGCACACCTGGGCATAAGCAAAGTAGTCTGTGAGGAATATCAACAGAACAGACCTACCCACAACTGAATAATTTGTTTACCTGGGCAAATCTGTGAGACACGATGGAGGAGCTGGCAGCGACATCAAAAGCCGTCTCAGCAAGGCCAGAGTCAACTTCAGAATGCTGAACAACGTGTGGAGATCCTCCCCCTCCCCCCAGTGCAGCAGCAACACCAAGTTGAGGTTATACCAGAGTTGTGTACTTTCCACACTACTCTGTGGCTCAAAATGCTAGAGGATGACTGAGAGTGAGCTGACAAAGTTGTCAGTCTTCCACACACAAAGCCAGTAGAATCCCTGCGAATCTTCTGGCCCTGTACTATCTCCATCTTCAACAAGTACTCGCCCAGTGTAATCAAGAGAACATGGAGGTCATCATTATGAGAAGGCGATGGGAAAGGACTAGGCGCCTCATACGAAGAGAGCAAGGTCACATCACCCGGACAGCCCTTCACTGGACAGCAGAATGTAGACGCAAGAGAGGACAGCCAAAGAACACCTGGCGCAGAACAAGCGAAGGAGTAGGACTCAAGAACCTAAAGCACGCCTGGGGTACCATTCACAGGCCACCCGAAAACAGTGGTGGATCTTCGTTGCTGTCCGACATGCCATAACAAGCAGTAAGTAAGCAGTGCATCCGTCAGTAAACTCTTGTCCGTTTTCTTTTTCTCAGACGAACGACACTCCCCAGATCTCCATTTCTAACCTCTCCCTCACCCCTCTCACGCGACAACTCTGTCTCGCGTCAAGGAGGAACCACTGAGATTGGAATTAATATGAATGATAATAATGATAATAATAATAACAGTAATAATAAATGCAGGCTTATATAGCGCAGTACCCCCATCCCAGATGGGGCTCTCCGCACTTTACAATAAAATATACAAATTTAAGACTAACTGACGTAAAATATGTACAAAGTCAACACAGTCTCACATGACATTGGCTAAAATATACATATGTAAGGCTAAGTGATATATAAATATGTAAATCAACACAGGCACCATGACAGTCCCAAATCACACAAGAGCAAATCACAGCAAAACAGACCTCATCACAATCTTCATTGTCAAAATAGATAAATAAAAATAAAAATGGAATAAAATAAACACCAAGGAACCAGGCATCACGAAAATCACTCTAAAATCATTACAAATGCATACAGTTCAACAAAAAGAGAACTTCCAGCAATAAAATCACAGCAAGCATAATGCAGATGGAAAAAAAAAGTTTCAGTAAGAAAAGTACAGTTTGAAAAGATATGTTTTGAGTGCTCTCTTGAATGCGGGTGTTTGGGTGTAACGGTGTGAGGGTAGTGAATTCCACTGTTTAGGTGCAGCAAAAGAAAAGGAAGGTTCACCGTAAGTTTTTGTACGAATCTTTGGAATAGACATGTGCGCTTGTCATTTGAAGAACGGAGTTGTCTGGATGGTAAATAGACAGAAAGTAGAACCGAAAGATAGACAGGACAAGAATCAGTTAAGAAAAAAGAATTGTGATAAAGGACTGAGAGTTTGTATTGTATTCGTGTTTGAATGGGGAGTCAGTGAAGGGAAGCGAGTAGAGGAATTCTAATGAATAAGAACTTAGATGTAATGATTTCCCCATGCGTTCATTGAGCATGAATGTTTTTCCCATTCGTTTATTGAGCATGATGTTTTTGTTTGGTCATGCTTGTGAAGAAACAACAACATGAAACAGAGATAGTCTGACCACACTACAAGGATAAAAAAAAAAAACAACAACAAAAAAAACCCAACAACAAAAACCCCTTTGTAATCGCGCCAAGAACATGAGATTAAACCTTGTGAATTTTCGGTGTTCCCTTATTATAATCGAACTTTTCATACCTTTGACGATTGCAGTCTTCTATACAAATGCTGCAGCGGTTGTTGAGTGGGGTGGAGAATGAGGAGGTGGGGTTCGGAGGCGGATAATAGAGGAGGTGGTGGTGAAGAGGAGGAGGTGCGAGGATTGTGAGCCTATTACCGGCGGAGACGGGGTAGGTGTAAAGTCGTTCAGATGGAGTCATTCAATCCCGGCAAAAAACACGTTTTTACTGAAGCAACCGTTTAACTGGCTGCGAGCGAAACCAGCCTGTCTGTCAAGACTCAATTGCGGGTTGAGTTTCCAAGTAGATCGGCAGAAAAGCAGACGACAGCTTCATGGCTTACCTCCCTTATTGATGGCCTTCCGGCTCAGCAATGCGCATGCCTAAGACCCGGGACAAGCGGCAAAACATGCCCTCCCTGTTCTCCACGAGTCGAAACGAAAATTTGTTACAAAGCAGGATTCTGAACTGTGAGGCATTTTCAAAGGCTAAACATTTCTGCACCCTATGCATCATCGTAAGCTTCCGTATGGATTTGCATTGTTGTCTGAAAGCTTCTGTTCTTTTTCTTCTTCGGTGTAGGGTTGTCTGTACATTTCAGAACACACTCGCACACACACACACACACACACACACACACACACACACACACAGTCGATCAATTTCATTTCGACTGTCTCGACTTTGTGTGTGTGTGTGTGTGTGTGTGTATAAAAATAGTGCAAGTGGTATAGCAATAACAATGATAATGATTTTGATATCATTATCATCATCATTACCGTTATTATTATTATTATTATTATTATTATTATTATTTCATATTATCATTACACCTATCATTATCATTATTATTGTTATATTATCATCATCATCATCATCATCATCATCATCATCACCATTATTATTATTATGTTATTATCATCATTATTATTATTATCATTATTAATATTGTTGTTATTATTTTACTACAACAAAAGCATTTTCCTCAGAATATACAAAATCAAAGACGTCAACTCAGATGGCTTCACTGGTTCATAAATCACTCCTAACTAATTTCTTTTCTTTCAAAAAATAAAAACAAACTATGATAATTGATGAAAATAGTTGCCAATAATGCAGACATTATTATAAATCTAAGTGTCTTTTCTGTTCTGGAAGACAAAACACAGACACGATTCAGAACAAAACGTAAATTTAAAAAATATCAACAACTGTTACAAATTCCGTTCTACATTATGTTTTTTTTTTCTTTCACCCATTTTAATGAAGTAAAGGAGTTAAAGAAAAAAGACAAGAAAATCACAAGAAAATACAAACGGTGCAAACCGTGACACTACTCTTATCAAATGTTGATGTGTACGTAGTGCATGTGTATGTGCAAATAAATGCTACAGCCTAACCCTGACACCAGTCTTATCAAATGTTGATGTGTACGTAGTGCATGTGTATGTGCAAATAAATGCTACAGCCTAACCCCGACACCAGTCTTATCAAATGTTGATGTGTACGTAGTGCATGTGTATGTGCAAATAAATGCTACAGCCTAACCCTGACACCAGTCTTATCAAATGTTGATGTGTACGTAGTGCATGTGTATGTGCAAATAAATGCTACAGCCTAACCCTGACACCAGTCTTAACAAATATTGATGTGTACGTAGTGCATGTGTATGTGCAAATAAATGCTAAAGCTTTGTGAACATGGTTAAAAAGACCGACGCGTATTCATCTACAAAACAAACAAACAAATAAAAACAAAACAAAACAAGACAAACAAACAAGAAGAAGAAAAACCAACAAAGAAAGAAAGAAACGTGTTCAAACAGACTGCTTTCCTCCTGTCATTGTCATTTTCTCCCACTATTGCCTGACTCATTTTTAATCTGCCTTGTTAATGTTGCGTGTATTTTTTTCCCCTTTATCATTTGATTAGACGTTTGAAAGAAAATGGTAAACAAACACACACAAAAAAAGCCTAAGAAAAAAGAAAAAAAAAAGAGAAATAGAAAAAAGTAAGTCTGTTTAAATTCCAACCTCCGAGTTGTCTGTCCTGCCAGCTCTTCACTT
>JAAQRG010291680.1:0-14292 GCA_011634625.1 Babylonia areolata | reverse complement strand
GTGTGTGTGTGTGTGTGTGTGTGTGTGTGTGTGTGTGTGTGTGTGTGTGTGATTTTAATAAAGAGAATGAGAGCCAGGGAGACCGAGAAATACAGAGAAATATAGACAGAGAGAGTACTTTGGGTAACTACAAAAATGTAAGTTTATGTTGTTTTACAAGACCAGCCATTTTCTGGTTCTGATTAGTATAAAATTTGACAAAAAGATATTATTTACAAGAGATTCTAAAATAATACTGCTATCGAATATCATTTGAAACGTTCAAGTAGTTACATAAGCCATTCTACTCCAAAAATTGTCATCAAGAAAAACAACAACAAAAAAACTATTCTCTACCGCATTAGTGGCTACGAAATAGAGTATGAGCAATTCATTGATTCATATACCAACTTCAATATCTATGCGCTTGAACAAATGAAAAAAGAAATATATAAGTAACTCAGCTACTGCAAATGATAAAAACAGCACTCAGAACAACAACAGCGGCAACAATAACAATAACAATAACAATAACAATAACGATAACAGCAGCAGTAGCAGCAACAACAACAACAACAATGATGATGATAATAATAATAATAATAATAATAATAATAATAATAATAATAATAATAAAAATAATAATAATAATAATAATAATAATAATAATAATAATAATGTTTTGAGGGGCACTCAAAAGAATATACACAAGAGGGATTTAGTGACCCAATTTTGTCAGTAACTGTACCGAAGGATTCATATGCAACCTTTCTTCACAGAAAAATTAATGTGAATCAGCACAAATGATCGTGCTAGCTGAAAACCTTAATCCAAACTGTTCATATCAGAATACATGTTTCTGTAAAAGCAATGAAGTTTTTCAAGCGTTTTTTTTTTTACTTTTGATTTTAAAATGACATGAAATTTGGAACCTACGTGTGCCACTTAATGTCCAGGATGAAAACCGACTGCAAGAATGGGTCAGCTTTTCATTGTTTAAATATTGCCATTAGTACTGTTATTTTCATACTACAAAGCACATCTAAAAGTGTTTCAACGTGAGAAAGTTATGAATGAAAGTGGGAAAAGTTGACAAGTCTATGTATAAAGAGACAAAATTCTTGAGACTGAACTAGGCCGTTTTGATTCTGGTGAAAAGACAAAAAGGTTAGATGACCTTCATTCAGTGTCGTGTTTAAGCCTGGTCAGAGAATCTTCCTTTGTCCCAGTATTAGCCACGATTCGCTCACACGCTGAATCAAAATGAGTTAAGTGAACAAACTATCACATCTCGAGAAACTCGCTTCCGCCCCTGTAATAGGGTGGCACTCAAACTCCGCCTTTCAAACTCCATCATGACGACAGTTGATGGATGACATTCGCAATGAAAGATGTGGGTTTTGAGAGCCAGTGAACAGTGTTTACCAAGGACACCACGGTCACCTTTCTAAATCGCGACTTGCAATGACTGCACATCTGACACAGGCAGGTCAAAACACAAACAACGGCAATGTTTAGTTTCACAGGTAAGCATAAACTACTCTATTCGCTCATTATCTATGATTAACTGTCGAAAGCATTTTGTGTCAGTTCGCAAACTCTCATCCTACAGGACTCAGAGAGAAGGTGAATACGGGAAGAGTGGGCAACGAAATGTGTGGCTTGACAAGGTCCAGGAATGACTAGTGAGAGCCCTGATATACTTTTACACCTAATGGAAGACTGTGGACTGTCCGGTCTTGAAGTCATGGAGAATGAATGTCTGTCAGTTTTCGTTGTTACATATTGATCAGCATCAGTGTCAGATTCGTCACTGAGATGTCACCAGCACAGGTGATTGTTTTCAACGCAGCAGCTTCGTTTCTGTTTCTACACAGATCCATGTTACCGGGAAACAAATCTCATGTTTTCAATCAAACCCCGCCTTTCCTTCATTCCAAAGACTCAAAAATACCACTCAACCACTCATGTATTTAATTTCTTTGAGCTGGAGTCTGGTAAGAAAATGATTACCAGCTATGTACCACATACCCAGGTGCCAGTAACGATCCACTACATTCCCCCGTGACTGAGCATGTACCACTTCCAATGTCATTGCATGAACACGTCAACGGCTAACTACATCACTGGACAATTCATTACACCACTCAGTTATTTACAGATCTCTCACAGATACACTGCGTCTCTGGAAGATTTCAATACACAAGGGCGCTTCCAGACTGTCAGTCTAAGAGCTTCCCCCGCTGGGATGCCAGGCTATTAGAAATAATAGCCCAATTTTTGCGATTTATTTTCTCTTCTGATGGTCCTCTTGTGTTTTTGACCTAACGGAACAAGTTGTAACATGCTGTCTGGACTGTTCTATTCTGATAAATAGGTAGTGAGCAATGCATTTTGTGTACCTGAATATTTTCTAAAGGCTTTTATTATTGTTATTATCTTTTGTATTATACTTTAAATCTGGAGGTGTAGGATTTAAGCAGAACGGATGGCTCGGCGAACATGGCCTATGTCATAGTTATATCTTTCACTTGACTTTAATGAGCGTGCATTCCTGTGTAAACATATGTAAGCCTAAGTTGAAATTTATCGGTAAGCGAAGGTGTACCGTGATAACAGGTCATAAATGTAATATTTTTGCACACAGGCAAAACCAAAGGAAAACAGAAAACATGAACATGAACATTTCCTTTTCAAAAAGCAGACGTGTTAAACAATTTCTTTGCCACAGCACAAGGTGATGTCAAAAGCTATGTCCTGTGTTTTAGATGAGCAATGGTTTGAAACTGTATACTTTTGTTTTCAGTTTATCTATGTCATACTGTTTATCATTAGGAAATGAGAAGACATTTTGTTTTTAAATACAGGACTTATCCACGGGTGGTAAGGGTACAGACACCACTGCCATTTGATCCACGCAACACGGAGGAAGAAAATATAACTGGCATTATCATAGTATTCGCGGATGCTTCAGTCTTCCAGTGAGTATAGTTCCATGTTGTAAAACACAGGGCATCTACTTACATTCAACAACAGAAGAAAAGATAAGAAACTGTGTACAGCGAACACCAGTTGGGGTTCTTGAGTTCTGTTTCCGGACATCACAGAATATTGTCAGTCAGGCCACAAAACATTGAGAGGACATCACACGGTAGTTGTCAGAGAAAATGTACAATCATTATCTATATCTGTGTCATTCACAAACCTTTCTCCTCCCTAATATGTAAAGAAAAATGTACAGATACCAGACAACATAGATCAGTTTGTGACAACACTGACACGCGATTTTGCACAACACTGAACTATCTTTGTACAGCACCGAAGCGACTTTGTACAACACGGAACAGCCGTTTTACAACAGTGACTGACTCGACACAACACTGAAAAGACTTTGTACAGGACCAGTATTTTGATGAACTGTGACCGAATAGTGTCGGCTAATCGTTTTTCATTAATCACAAAGTAGTCATAGTCAATACAAGAACACACAGAAAAAAGAAGAATCAACAAAGTAATCACTATATGCACAAAGACGTAATCCACATTATATACAAGACACATGCATAGTAATAGTGATAGAAATATGTGTTCATGTGTGTCTCTGCATATGAATATGTGTACGTTTGCGAAAGCTGAAAAGCAAAGCTAAAACTGAGCTAATATAAACATGTTCTCATTTACTGCGTTCAAACATTCATGCATTATCTTCAGCCAAGCCACGGTAGCACGAAACACCTAATATATGTCAATTTCAACGCAACTGGGGAAGACAAGGGTTGTGGTGGGTGGGTACTAATGAAGAACAATGAAAACGAAGAAATATCGGAAGGGAAATGCTACCGACACGAAACGAGCACAGACCATTGAAGAATGTGAATAAGAAAAGAAAGAAGATAAAGAGAGGTGGTAGTCGGGGCATAGTAAGGTGGGGTGGGGTGGGGGAATAAAAAAAAGAAGAGAGAACTAGTATATAAAAAAAAATGTGAGTTTGCGTGCGTCATTTGTGTGTGTGTGTGTGTGTGTGTGTGTGTGTGTGTGTGTGTGTGTGTGTGTATGTGTGTGTGTGTGTGTGTAAAGAGATAATGAGAGAGAGAGTGGGGCTGGGAGGGCGACGGCAAAAATTAAAAAAATGTAACACCTGTAAAAATTCTGCTCGTGCACGTCAAAATATACATAAATGAATATACAACAAAAGCCATCTTGGAACTTCTGTGCGCAGAATACACATCACGCACAAACAGAAACAGATGCGCAGAAAGACTGAACTCCAAGACACAACAACTAAAAAAAAAAAAAAAAAAAAAAAAAAAAAAGTCCTAAATCAAAATAACGCTGTACAAATTTACACAACTTTCAGCGAGTAGCGGGAACAGCTGTGTTCTCCTGGGAATTCCCGATGTCAGTGTCCATCCAACACATTCTCGAAATGCCAACACTAGCGTGCCTGCGCAGCACAGTGTGGAAGCTCCGTCGATCACACCAAGTTCCTCTTCGTTGATCAAGACACGCATTAGGCCTACAGTGCTATGACACAGTCTCACAACGTGTATGTCAATATACAGTGCTCCTGATACAAAACCACTCTTTAAAAAACCATTTTTTTGAATACACGTGGCGTGTTTCTCTCTCACACACGTGGTAGTAGCAAAGATCCTGAAAACGTGTCATGACATCATGAACGACATGATTGTCTCTTGGAGAGAAATTGGCTGGCTGGACACACACGTTGGACATAGCGGCTCGTGACCACACGGGGACAGACGTGGGCAAGAGATGTGGATTGTCTACTTACTATCTTTTTGCACAAACAAACAATGAGACATAAAAAAAAGAATAAAAAAAAGAAAAGAAAAAAAAGAAAAAAAAAAGAAAAAGAGAAAAATCAACCCAAATTATTGACGCAGGAAAACAAACATCATGAGCATTGGCACGAACAAAAGATTACTGCACTTGAATAGTCAGCGACAACGGTCAAGGTTGTTCATGAATGTACGTCAATCGTTTATAAATGTAGAGATCGCGTTGTGCCTGCGTGCGTGCGTGTGATATATATATATATATATATATATATATATATATATATATATATATATAAAGAGAGAGAAAGAGAGAGAGGGAGAGAGAGGGAGGTAGCCCTAAATCGCGGCACTTGGAAGTAACTGCTTATGCCTTGATATTGTTTTTTCATCTCAAACAAGAAGCATGCTTGTTTCAGAATGTTCCATTAGTGTCTATGAAAACATGCGAACAAACTTATTCTATTTTCCACATCACACATATTTCTCGGCATATTATATTTTTTTAATTCTCAGAGAGGAACCACAGCTCATCAAAGCTTAACATGAACCAAAACAAAAGAATAGAAACTAGCGAATGACCTTGACGTTGAAAAATGTGCTTCCAATGCTCACTTGTAAAAAAAAAGAAGTGAAAGTAACAACTAGCTTTACTGCAAATGCACAATTAACTTAACTACCTTAACCCATCTCCTGCTGTCAAGTTGGGGGAGGGAGGGGGGGGGGAAAGAAAAGGAAAAAAACTGTTATCAGTCATCGAGCTAAAATTCCTCTTCCGATATTCACCCAAAGAAAAAATATCAGTCAACAAACAAACCAATCATAGACAACAAACAAAACAAAACAGACAGACAGACAGACCCAAGAAACGTCTAGGCAATCACACACACACACCCACACACACACACAGAGGCGACCATTTCCCCCCTCAGGCTGGAATCCCAGAACAGGACAGTAATTGTGTGTGTGTGTGTGTGTGTGTGTGTGTGTGCATGGAGCTCACACTCCCGCTGACATACAGGATAAAGGAGGAGCAGCGACAGTGGTCATCTGTTGCGTTGTTAGCCGTGACAACTGGCTCCATCACCATCACCCACGTAAGCCCTTAACCACACAATCGGCGCGCTCCATGCGGGGCGAGGGCGCAGTAATGGCGGCGTTCGGACTTGGTTATCATCGATCAGTCATGAATACTTATTGTTCTCCCCCTGATGTTCTAGCAACCGCTGTCCGTCCACAGCGTGGGTAGGGCTAGACGGCCGAACGAGTGAGTATACTTTCCATGCAAAGACTTTGGAGTTGTTGCAAGCATCTTGTCTGAAGACACGATCAACACAAACCTACCTACGAAGATAATAAGTTGAAAAACAGAATCGCCCCAAGCAAACAGACTCTTACATTCCAGCATGTCTGTCTTCAACGTGGTTTCACTCGTATACGTGGGGATCTTTTACATGAACCAGGTTTTCTTTTGTAAAGCTCTTCACCGCTGCTGTAACCTCACAGTGGAGGCCAGGGATGAAGGACGAATCACCGTGGAGTAATCGTTAGAGATTCTGGCGAGCTGATCTTGGCTACAAGGCCCACTGAAGGTTGAAGCGCTACGCAGATTGTGCAAATGCGACCAAAACGAGCGACACATACATGACAAAGGGAAAGGAAACAGGGGTAGGTGGGGGTTGGGGGTCGCGGAGTTGTTGCTAGCCATGACTTGGTGGGATGCTTGTTGATGTTGGTGCCACTGTGTTAATTTGTTAGGCTTTTATTCGTGTTGATTATGCAAAATATACTTTGATTTGTTGAATTTTCCTAATGCTATTGATCTGATGAGTTTCATTCTGATGACAGTAATGTTGCTCTGTGTGCCGAGTCACAACTCTTGTCAAGCATGAGGTTGTCTTTACTTATTGACTCTGACGCTAATTGTGAATATATAATACTATTTTCCGATACCGCTCTTGATCGCCTGAAGAACTAGACACACGATGACGTCATTTACGGTGATGTGACGTGCAGTTGCCCGCTGACAGCGAAGACAATGTTCATGTTTGTTTGCAACACCTTGTTCATCATACTACAGGCCGGTGTGGGCGTGTGGGTGGCGTTTCTTCATGTCGTTTCACATAATTCTATTCTGATGATGTTGATGCCTGCAATGGTGTGTTGATCTGTCGAGCCATATGTGATGATATTTCTGAGGATCTGTGGTGTTCAAAATGTGTGTAATAATGTATGTATACTGTGTCGGCATGTTAATTCCGCTTAAAATTAAGTAATTTGCTTTACACATGCAGTGTGACACACACATGCACACGTGTGTACGGCACATGACATGATCATGTGGGACATCAGTATTTATATGACAACTGTTAACTGTTAACTCATGACATATAGCCTATCATATCACCCTCTGTTTGCATTCTAATATTTTTTTCTGATCGCCTGCTGTTCTAAACAAACGACGTTCAATGCTCAGATGTAATTTTGACGTTCCGATTTCTGAACTCATGATGATCTGATGTGTTGTGTCCTGTTGGTGATGTATCATCCATAATAATTCGATGTGTTGCATTCAGCTGATGTTGGCCCTTCAACAATGATCTGATGTGGTGTGGTTTGTGGACGTTGACTCAACTACGGTTACCTGACATGCTGTTTGCTGTTGATAATATCCAGTCCTAACGATCCGATGTAATGTGCCCTGTTAGTGTTGAATCAAACAAAATGTTGTGTCATAGTGATGTTGATGCCACCTGTGATGATATTACGTGCTAGTTTCTGTAGACCTGGTGTCGCTATATCTTGTGCATTTCTTTCTGACGTTCTGTTGTTGATGATGATGATGTCATCTACCTCACACAACCCGCTCTCTATGGGACTATAGCATGATGTCGAAGAATAAAGAAAGCATGGAGAAACTACCACAAAGACTTCAATGTTTTCTACTAAACACGTAGGGTATCACTGCATTTATTGTGGAACTTGGTGCCTGAAGAACAGACTCCGATACTTTTGCTCTAGTACCTGCTCTGAACAATTCCGCAGCTTATGCGGTGTTCCCATTTAACACCTAAGGTTGATTAAAGGTAAGTCATGGATATAATATCTTTTGCAAGATGCGAATCATTTTCCCTTTTTCCTTTCATCTTCTTTTCTCACATTCTTATCTTTTCCGTGAAAAGAAATAGTACTTTGGAAAAGAAGCGCCTCATCTCAAAACATTCTATGTATTTATTCACTAATTTGTTTAATTGTTTCTTTATCCATCTACTTGGTTTTTTATTACGTTGTTCAGATCAAAAGCTACTTCATGTTTATCATTAAGTGTGTGAAGAGGATGGCATGATTCAGTAGGCATGCATCCTCGGGAGACGGCGGTCTGTTGTTGGTATCTATTATCCTCACTCGGGTCAGGTTTTTAAAGATTCCTGTTCCGAGACGGGGTGACGTCTCGTCCTGGCGATGTTCTTCTCACGAGACACTTCACTACTTCTCGGCGTCCTCACGGTTGAACTGCCAGATGAAAATGACGAGGAGGCCGATGAAGTTGATGAAGAGGTAGGTGATGAAGATTACGCGGTCGGTGATGCAAGCGATGACGCGCCACTCCCTCACGTACTTCTCCTTCTCCTCCAGCTTGGTCTTCTTGTCGCGGACCTTCTCCAGGATGTCTCGGATGGCGCGGACCTCCTCCATCAGCGGGGCCGTGCTGGGGCTGGAGAACTCCTCCACGATCTGCTGGAACCCGCCTCCTCCTCCTACTCCTCCTCCTCCTCCGCCTCCTCCTCCTCCTCCTCCGCTCACGCCGACACCGCCAGCTCCTCCGCTCTCTCCCCCGTCCATGCCTCCCCCCATCATGACCCCTCCGGAGGCGCCCAGAGGGGGTGGTGGCGGTGGCGGAGTGGTGCGGGATTTCTCCGTGCCGTTGTCCAGAAGTCTGACCTGAATATAGAGATGTACGTTTTGCCAGTGGATTATTCTTTTTTTTTTTTTTTTTATCGTTTCATACCAAATATATATCCTCAATGCTGTTATCTAGATTAACACATGAGCATTAAGTATGTCACAGTTAATATCCTATTCAAGTATCAAAGTTTTGGCCTGTTTTTTTATTTATTTTATTTTTTTTTTTTTTAGACTTTGTGGCAATTCCAATCATTGTCGACATTTATCTAGCTCGTGTTTACAAAATGAGTGGATGTGTAAAATAAAATCAACTGACGTTGCGAGGTCTAGATTCTACAGGTAAAGCACACAGTGTGCTTTCCGCATTAATCACCAACATGAATCTTTTTTGTGATTGTCCATGCCCATTGTCATTGTCAAGACAAGCCCTTTATCGAACAGAAAATTCCAGAAGATAAAAACAAGAATAGCAGAAATTCTGATTTGTTCACGATACTGCGTTATTGTGCTGCATTGCGTGTAGTTCCTTGTAGTTCCTTGTAGTGTAGTGTAGTGTAATGCAGCGTGTTGTAGAACAAGGGGATTATGTTGCATTGTAGTGTAGTGTAGTGCAAGGGAATTATATTGCAGTTTAGTGTAGTGTAGTGCAAGGGAATTATAATGTTTAGTGTCGTGTTGTGCGATCCATTCAGAAAAAAATCAATGTACATGACGTGTGCATCTTTTTGCCACAAAACTGAACTGCAATGTAATTGTACAAAATGGTAAATTTCAAAGCAAACGAGCACACGAAAAGTTACACTGATAGTATAAATTAATCTAGGGTTCGAAAGGGGTTAAAAAAGAAAAAAAAGAAAAAGAAATAAAATTAAAAAAGAAAATAGGTTTGTGCGTGTGTGCGCATGGAGTGGTAGGATGGAGGACGGTAATAGACGCACGCTCATGTGCGAGCGCGCGCGCGCGTGTGTGTGTGCATGTGTGTGTACTTGTGCGCACGTGTGTGTGTGTGTGTGTGTGTGTGTGTGTGTGTGCATGCGTGCGTGTGCGTATGCGTGTGTGCGCGCGCGTTGATGCTTGAAAGCACGTGTGGGTTAGAGTAGGTCTCTTCGGGTGCCTGGGTGGATGGAGCTGGCTGACCTGAGCGAAGTTGATGTCGGTGTAGGGGTACTGGCCTTTGGGGTTGCCCCCCACCCGGCCTGTGTTCCAGCGTTTCTTGTGGGAGCACGTGGAGTACTCGGGGTCTGTGATCTTGCTGCGCAGGCACAGGCAGCGGGCGACGCAGTCAATCATCAGCTGCAACATTAGTCACCAAGCTTTCCACATTTAATTGACAGCTAACTTGGAATCGAGAACAATCAGTATTGCAAGGAACGTGTCAATGAAAAACGATGCAAAACATTAACATAACCTGTGAATCCTGTTTGCGTGTTTTAATAGTTTCAGAAAACATAACTTTCCACGAATGTTTGCAAAAACCCCACAAAAACCCCAACAAAAACAACAGATAGAAAGAGACATCCTATTAGATACTGAAAATTATTTTCAGTAGTGTTCATATAATGGTTTATATAACTATGGATATTTGGGGGGGAGGGGGGGGGGGGGCAAGCAGAGTTTCATAAAACAATGTACAAAACAATATCATAACTTAACTTCACATTTACATGAAGGAATATAACATGAGATTGACAACTGCATGCGAATCCAACGTACACGAATGTAACATTCCACAAATGTATCCAGTTTGGCTGTATTTTTCACTGCAAAAATAAAATGTGAACAGGGACATTGGGGTTAGATATTGCTTATGAATACTAGACAATTTTGGACATTCTAATAGAAACTGAAATTTATATCCAATAGCGTTTATATAATTGTTTGCGGTTTTCACGTAGAATTCTCTTAATTCTTCCCATTTCAGTGATCAGTTAAGAAGTTTTATTTTTAATTGGAATAGTAAATAACTATGTATGTAAGTAAGTAAGACAGTTCATTGGTACGTTAGTAAGTAATTAGCGACCTATCCAGCTCACTGTTTGTCTGGATGTTTACTACGTATCCATCTGGTTGATTCGAAGGCCAAATAAAAATAGATAAGACACGATGAATGAGAAAACAATTGTAAGAAGGAACACTATAATGCTTATTTATTCTAAATAGACTGTCTTTCCCTCTGTCTGTCTGTCTGTCTCATAGGAATGTCAACGGAATGCTATTGTCAGCACGTCCCCCTTCCCAGTATACCAATGCAATGATACTTACAGCCTAAATGCAATATATCATTCATTCATTCATTCTCTCTCTCTCTCTCTCTCTCCACACACACACACACACACACACACACACACACACACACACACACACACACACACATATATATATATATATATATATATCTTGATATCTTGCCAGCGGAAGAGCCAACAAACAAACAGCACGCACCACTCTGAGCCATCGGGGAGCTCTGTTGATTCGTACACCCCTGAAGAACATGTTGGCCACGACGCAGCACAGCACTGTAGACATGGTGATCATCACCATGTTCAGGCAGAAATAGACCCCTGTAACATGCCAACAGAAACAGATCCCTGAAACACATCAACAGAAACAGTCCCGTGCAACCCTCCACAGACAGAAATAAAACCCTGTAATAACCCACCAACAGAAACAGACCCCTGTAACACACCAACAGAAACAGACCCCTGTTACACACCACAGAAACAGTCCCCTGTAACACACCAACAGAAACAGACCCCTGTAACACACCAACAGAAATAGACCCCTGTAACACCAACAGAAATAGACCCCTGTAACACACTTCAGAAACAGACGCCTGTAACCCACCACAGAAACAGACCCCCGTAACACACCAACAGAAACAGACCCTGTAACACACCACCGAAATAGACCCGTGTAACACACCAACAAAAACAGACCCCTGTAACCCACCAACAGAAACAGACCCCTGTAACACCAACAGAAATAGACCCCTGTAACACACCAACAAAAACAGACCCCTGTAACCCACCACAGAAACAGACCCCTGTAACCCTCCGCAGACAAGAATAGAACCCTGTAAATGTAATACCACGCCAAAGAAACAGACCCCTGTATCACACCACAGAAACAGACCCCTGTTGCACACCAAGAGAAACAGACTCCTGTAACACACCAAGAGAAACAGACCCCTGTAACACACCACAGAAACAGACCCCTGTAACACACCAACAGAAACAGACCCCTGTAACACACCAACAGAAACAGACCCCTGTAACACACCACAGAAACAGACCCCTGTAACACACCAACAGAAACAGACCCCTGTAACACACCACAGAAACAGACCCCTGTAACACACCAACAGAAACAGACCCCTGTAACCCTCCACAGAAATAGACCCCTGTAATAACACGCCAAAGAAAAAGACCCTTGTAACTCACCACACAAATACGTAAAAACAAAAAAACAAAAATAAAAAACAACAACAAACAACAACAACAAAAAAACATGGAAAGAATGTTTCAACGGTATTAGGTCTAATTAAAATTTTGGTCGCCATATTCACACAATATTGATAAAGCTATGTTTCATTCATTTACAACAGAGAAAATATTAGGGCTATGTAAAAAACAAAAAAACAAACAAACACGCCTTCATGCAAGCTCACATGTATAATTTTCTTTCTCAGCTTTGTATCTTGTACTTTATGCTGTGTAATAAATGAATAAAATATTTACTATTCAAAAAAAGAAAAAAAAAGCAAACAAAAAAACAAACAAAAAAACTTCAATACAAATTTCCGTAGATACCTGGTATCCTTGAATCATCCCGAATAATATATCTGTATTACACAATCGAAAGCCCCTTTGAAGTCTGCAAAATTATGCAATATAAAACATAGTATTCTTCTGTGAATAGTCTTATACAGGTTCCTGGAGTCTAAGTATGCGATCTACTTTTTTATTTTTTATTTTTATTTTTATTTTTTACATATCTTCAAGATGATAGGATTTCAACAGAAAACAAATCTTCAGAAATAATAAAGAACATGAACATCTTGGAAATTACTGAATATTTTTCCTTTGCACAGAAGGCTATATTTTTCCCATATAGAAAGGTACATCTTGAAGTTGGTTTGGATTTCAACAGACTTTGTCAACAATAACCACCTCCACCTCACCCATCCCCAAATGCTTAGTTAGCGAGAAAGACAGACAGAGAGAGCGAGAGAGAGAGAGAGAGAGAGAGAGAGAGGCGGGGTTAAGGTTGGGTGGGGGGCTGGGGGGAGGCGGTATCAGAAACAGAGACAGAACTGTCAGGAGACAGTGAAAAAAAAAAACAACAACCAGCCTGATAGCCACCTTTCTTATCAGCCCTCAAACGCCATTTCGGAGGCTTTAATTTAATCTGAAACAGAATGGAAAGCAACATTCCCGGAAACCCCAGCCAAGCACCGCAAACATCGTCTCACAAGGCACTCTAATGAACGCAACAGGACAGGCACGTCATTAAATTACATTCTTAACCATCTGGTGTGTGTGTGTGTGTGTGTGTGGAGCTGGCTGTGTCTTGGCTGCTGTCCTCTTCATTAAAAGTGAATTCTCCAGCCATTCGTTATCGCGCTGTGCGGGAAACTGAAATGTGGTTCATTTGTTTCCCCCCCACTTTCTTTCTTTTTCCTTCCCCGATGGGGTTTAAGGAAAGAAGCAAACTCCATTCTGTGTGACGCTGCCCCCGGCACCCCGATCCATTAAAGGCTGAAGTGTGCGGTGGGGAGTGGAAAGCGTTCAGAGCTCCATCAGTCACCACTGTCGCGGGCAGGGCGGGGCGGGCGGCTCTTTTCACTGAACGCCTCTGTGACAGACATGGCTCCGCCACGCACGTGCTGTTTTGACACCCGTTTCGTTATCATTGGCTGCTTCAATATGGAACGCTGGGAGTGTGTCCTCCCTCCTCAGACTCCTCTTCCATCTCTCTCTCTCTCTCTCTCTGCTTTTCCCTTTTCTGTTTCTGATTCAATTACCCCAAAAGTCTGGGTATAAAAGCAAAACAACAGCAAAAAAACAGAAAAAAAAGAAAAAAAAGAAAAGAACTGACACCCAAAACAACAATAAAAAAAAAGAAAAAAGACAAATACAACAGCAGCACTGGCCCCCCCCACCCCACCCCCCCTAAAAAAAAAAATTAAAAAAAAAAAAGAAGAAGAAGAAAAAGAAAAAGAAGGCCTGAGAGAGAGAGCGGGAAAGAAACTCCCAAATGAACAACTTCTCTCTATCCCACATTCTTTGTCCGTCTTTCAATCACTCAAATGAGTTGGACATTGAAATTCCTGGCACGCATGCACACACACACACACACACACACACACACACACACACACACAAACAAACAAACAAACAACAACAACAACACACTCACACACACACACACACACACATATATACTCTCTCTCTCTCTCTCTCTCTTCCCCACCTCTCTCTACCACGCTGTTTAGGATACAATCATTCAAAGTGACTGCATTCGAAGTCAAGAACCAAACTGCCTCTGTGTGATTCGGCACACACACACACACACACACACACGCACACACACACACCCCACACACACACAC
>JAAQRG010291678.1:0-14319 GCA_011634625.1 Babylonia areolata | reverse complement strand
CAGCACTGTGAGGGTACGTGTGGTCACTGGACGGCATCTCTCTCTGTGTCTTACTCTGTCACACACACACAAATACACACACACACTCTCTCTCTCTGTGTTACACACCACACACACACACACTCTCTCTCTCAAACACTGTCTGTTGCACACACTCTCTTTCCATCTTTGTCACTCTCTTATTTTCACTAACCTTTTATAAGTGTCTTTCTCTCAAATGCTCTCTCTCTCTAATCATGTCTCTCTCTCTCGCTGTGTCGCTCTTTCGCGCTTCCTCTGTTGCTCTCATCTCCCCCCCCCCCTTTCCTCACTCTTTCACACACACACACACACACACACACACACACGGTATAAGTGGAGTGATGGTCTATAAGTGGAGTAATGGCCTAGAGGTAACGCGTCCGCCTAGGAAGCGAGAGAATCTGACCGCGGCGGTTCGAATCACGGCTCAGCCGCCGATATTTTCTCCCCCTCTACAAGACCTTGAGTGATGGTCAGGATGCTAGTCATTCGAACGAGACGATAAACCGAGGGGAGGGGCGGCGCTGTAGTGTAGCGAGAGCAGCCCGAATTTCACACAGAGAAATCTGTTGTGATAAAAAGAAATTGCAAATACAAATACAAATTCAAATCCAGATACACACACTTTCTCACTCGTTCATCCGATCTCCCTGTCTCTCCTTCTCACACACTTTAATGTGTTTCACAGACTCATTCGCTCTATGTGTCTAACGCACTAACCTACTCTAGTTCGCTCAATCTCTCACACGTCTCACTTCCTCTCTCTCTCTCTCTCTCAATCGCTCGTTCACTCTATCTGTGTCCCTCACTCTCACTCCCTTTCAATTTTCTTTGCCCAGATATAAACTAGCACATTACACTTATTCCATTACCCCCTTGAAATAAAAATTTGTTCCTTTGTTTGTTCGTTCTATCAACCTCTCTCTCTCTCACTCACTTAACTCTGTCTGTCTGTCTGTCTGTCTCTCTCTCTCTCACACACACTCGCCAAGATTTGAGGAAATACATGGAAGTGCACTTTACTCGACCACCACTATCCACCGGGCGATCGGCTCCACACATATCCGCTGTGTTTCGGACCCGCCAATTAGAACGCCTCATCAGAGGCGCCGTGAGAAGAGTTCTGGCTGCTAGCCATCCGGCTGTTCGCGAAGTATCGCTGCTCTTTTGCCAACCCTCCACTCCCACCTCCACCGCCCCCGGCCCACCCAACCCCTCACGTATCCAGATTCCCTTCTCTATCCATCTCCCTCCTCTCTGTCTCTGTCTCTGTCTCTCTGTCTCTGTCTCTCTCTCTCTCTCTCTCTCTCTCTGGATCAAGGTGGCAGAATGGTTCTGAAAAAAAAGTGTCAGTGAGACAGTAGATTCACATCCAGCTCTCGCACTATCTTCAAAGTTTGACTGGAAAATCAAACTGAGTGTCTAGTTATTCGAATGAGACGATAAACCGAGGTCCCGGGCGCAGCACTGCACTTGACGCACTGAGAAAAGAACCCATGACGACAAAATTGTTGTCCTCTGGCAAAAGTGTGCAGAATAGATCCACTCTGGTAGGTACACAAATATGCTCATGAGCTCAACGCCTTACATGTCCGTTGTTTCATGCTACTGGTCAGATGTGGTGTGGCGTACATGGTTGTTGTTTGTTGTTATTATTGTTTTTCCGCACGCAGTGACGCCCCCTTGTAAACAAAACAGACACTCTCTTTACCTCTGAAGATGCAGATACTGATTTCGGGAAAATGACTGACCAGTCAATAATCTTGTCAAGCCTAAAATTTGATAACAAATGTAAACGCAACACATTTTGGAAATTCATCTCCTCATTATCAAAGGACAAGGATTATTTAGACGAAATTAACGAAGAAGATGAAAAAAGTTAAAGAAGAATATCCAGTCAGCCCATATTAAAGAGAGGCAGTGGATACTATTCCAGTACAAGCCTTACAGTTGTCAGCACCTGATGATCAATTCCTAGACTTTCTGTTAATGAAGATTAGACGAAGGACTATTTCTTATGCTACAATGAAGAAAAGTAAAACAGAAGAAGAGGAGAATACTTTACAACAAGACATTCAACAACTTGAAAAACAAGAAGTAAAACGTAAGGAAGACGTTATGAATATAGAAGCTAAGAAGGAACGATTGAGAGTTATTCGGGAGAAAAGAATAGAAGGGGTACTTTTAAAGATCAAGGGCAAGATTGATAGCTGATGGAGAAAAAGAAACTATCTAGCTGCTACACCAAGAACTCAGGAAAGACAAAGAAATGCACTTTATGCGACCCCATCACTCCCGATCCCATCCACCAGACAATAGGATCAGACTTGTCCTTTGTGGGGAATTGTCAAGGGATCGTTAAAAGTTTCCGCTCTACTGGGGCGGGAGTGGTGGGGATGGTGGTGGGCAGGCTACAAGTGTGTGTGTGTGTGTGTGTGTGTGTGTGTGTGTGTGTGTCCTTCTCTTCTTAACCTTCTCCTTCACTCTGTCTTTGAGTCTTTCTTTTTCTTTCTTTTTTTGTGTGTCTGCTTGCTATTTGTTTTTTTTTGTTTTTTGTTTTGAGTTATTTTGTTTGTGTTTTCTTCGGTCATTACTTCTCTCTATATACGTGGACTTTCCCCTCGTTCCATCTGCAGTCTGTGTTTGTTTTCATCTTCACCCTTTCCACTGTTTGTTTTAGCGCCTTGCCCCCAACCCTTCACATGGATTCCACCTCCACCCCCACACCCCACCCACCCCCACTGGATACACACACACACTGGACACACACACACACACACACACACACACACACACACACACACACACACAGACACACACCTCAATCTCCTTTCGGCCTTATTTACTTTTTTCTTCCCTCCCCCCCCCCCTTTTTTTTTTGCTTGTTTTTGTTTTTTGGTTTATTCCTTTCACTCCCTATCTCACCCCGCCCACTATTTCGTTTTCTCCCCACCTCACCCCCCACTTCCTAACTTTGTTGTTTCTTCCGTCCTGCAATCTCACTCTCAGCTCAGTTCTTCTTTTTTTTTCTTTCTGCTTTCTTTTCATTTTATTCATTTATTCCACATTTTTTTTTATCCATCTTCTGTCATTCTTCCCGTTTTCTGTATATTTCTTTGTTTGTTTTCTGTTTGTTTGTTTTTGTTTCGTTTTCATTTTGATATTTGTATTTTGTTCCATTTTTTCTGTAGTTTATTTATTTTTGTGTGCTTTTTTCTGAATGTGTTTCCTCGTTTTTTTTCCTTTCTTTCTTTCGTTCTTTCTTTCTATCTTCCTCATTTTCATCATCATCATCATCATCAACATCGTCGTTTTCTGCTTCTTCTTCGTCTTCTCCAAACTTCTTTCTCCATCTTCTCCTCTTCCTCTTCTTCTTCTTCTTCTTCTCCTCCTCCTCCTCCTCTCTCTCTCCTCCTCCTCTCCTTCCCCTTCTGTCCTCATCCTATCTTCTTCCCCCTCCTTTCTTTCCTTTCCTTCTTTCCTTCCTCACGTTCTTGTTCCTTGTTCTCCCGTGCCTCCCTGCAGTCAACACAGGAGGGCTTTTGTTCCAAACAGGACGTCGGACCTCCCAGGGGGAAGGAGACGCGGCCATCTGCGCATTTCGCAACTGGGTCCTAAAAACCTCTGCTGCCCCATGGCCTGCAAGGGGCTAATTATGACCCCCAATCAATAACTCGGGTGGGCTATTTTAGGAAAGGCGAGTTGTTTGGGGTTGAGTGTAGGTGGGCGGGAGGGTGTGGGAAGGTTGCACCAGAGGCCAAAACTTTATGAAAACAATTCTGAGTCTAGGGCGACGTAAATCATACTGAGGAAGACATCGATCGATCTTGAAAAACAAAAACAAACAAACAAACAAACTAACTAAAAAACAACTCAACTACTACTTACTATCATCCACAGTCAAGAAGGGTAATGACAGCAGCCCTAATTTCACACAGAAATGTTTATTGTGGCACAATACAATACGATACGATACAACACATAATATATTTACACACACGGACCGGTGCCCATCCCTCAAAACCCTTAGTTGAGATCTATCCATCCATCTATCTATCTATCTATCTATCCCTATATCCATTCATTCATCCATTTATTTGTCTATCTATTTATCTATGTTGGTTTTGAATTTTGAGGGACGGGGGGATGTTTCGTTCTTTTTCTTTTCTTGACAATGTGTTACAGCCATCCTTTGAAAAGCCTAGTCAACTTCGTTTTGTAAGTTCTCTCTCTCTCTGTCTGAGACTACTCTATATTTGAACAACTTAGAATGTAATCATGTGTTCCGCGTTATACCATTTTTGTTTACATTTGTTTAGAATGTATGTTCCTATTATAAATATTCTTCGTACACGACTTTGTAATACCTCCTTCAGACAGGGGCTATGGCCTAATCTGAAAAAAAATATTCGCATTCTCTCTCTCTCTCTCTCTCTCTCTCTCTCTCTCTCTCACACACACACACACACACACACACACACACACATATGCATGCACACACTTTTAGTAATGTGCGGTGTAGACCATATTCAGGGCGGGAACTGGATGAAAAAGAAGAGAACACATCTGTTGATGTCGGAAATCAATCTCTCTCTCTCTCTCTCTCTCTCTCTCTCTGTGTCTTTCTCTCTCTTATCCCATGCTGAATATCAGAATTTAGCATACATCATTCAAGACCCAGCACACCTTACTTCAACTCGAAGTTCCAATAGAACACAAATCACTACGCCCAAAACCAATAGCCATTATCCGGCAACGGCACTGTTCAGTCTCTGGTACTAACAACGGCAATTTTCTAGCGCTAGCAGCGCGCCCATTTCCTGGTGCCATCAATGGCTCCTTTCTAGCACTGAGAAGCCATTTTCTGGCACTGGTCGCTTTCTGGTGCTTCTAGCTGAAGGCCATATCACACTAACGAAACAGAACAGGTCCGGACCACACTGAGGGCAAAGCAATGATGCATTACATTCTTGGAACGTCGACTGACAACTAACTCGTGAGGAAGCAACCAGCTGAGGGGGAAATAATTTTAAAATGACATTGCATCAGCTACCAGCTGAGGTACTTGCCTGGGAACAACTGCTCGGAACTCACGTAGGGAAGCATGTTCCTGAGAGTAATTAAGTCCCACTCGTATCTGAACGCATCGATTATCCAGTATTCCTTCGCCACTTTTCCCACGCATGTATGTATCCGTGCCACCTTTTTTTTTCTTGTTCCCCCAGCCCTATATGTTTTTTTGTGGTTCTGGTTTTGTTGTTTTCTTTTAGAATATCAGAAAACAGGCAGTTGAATGTGTTGCATACTGCAACGTTATACTGAATAAAACACGTTGAAAAAAGAAGAAAAGAAAGCATGTTTCTGTGAACACACACGCTTGTTCGTGAATAGTGTTCTCGCTGCGTATGTGTTTATGTAGGTTGTGTATACCGTTCTGTTACAGAAACGCCACGAGCTCCCGGCTTTGGAGGCGAGTGATCGTCAATCTGCATCATTGTTTCGTGAGCGTCAAACTGCATTATCTTTGCGTAAGCATCAATCTGCATTTTTTTTTTTTTACGCCAGTCTGCACTTTTTCCCATCTGTCTGTGTGTTTTTTTGTTTTTTTTGTTTTTTTTCCCGGGCGTCCATCTGCATTTTTTTTCGAGAGCGTCAATCTGCTTCTCTCTTTTTAAAATTTTTTTTTAATATTATTTCGTTAACGTCAAACTGCGGTGTTTTTTTTCCCGCGAGCGTCAAACTGCGTTAATTTTTCATGAGCGTCAATCTGCATTTTTTTTCTTATCATTTTTTAAACGTCAAACTACATTATTGTTTCGTGAACGTCAAACTGCATAATTGCTTCGTCAGCGTCAATGTGCATTGTTTTGCTTTAACAAAGTGAACCAAAAAAATGGCGTTGACAAGAGAAAGCAGGGGCAGGATGGAGAGGAGACAGGATTTGCAGACCCCCCTGTGCCGCTCGTACCCCTGAAATGGCGAAAAGCTTTGGCTGGGGAAGGCTGTTTACCACCATCAGCTACGACCCCTGTCTTGCCAGGGAGGAGCAATGTTTGAAGCAAGGACAATGGCCATCTGCTGCCCCCACTGGGACTGTCTTGTTTCCTACTCAGGCTCGTGTATTCTTCATTGGTTCAAAGCATTCAAACCATCTCTCTCTCTCTCTCTCTCTCTCTCTCTCTCTGTCTCTCTGTCTCTCTCTGTCACTCTCTCTCCATTTATTGCCTATTACACCACGTGTGGCATTTTCAATTTTGGTTTTTACGGAGTTGTGCGTGAGGGGGGTGGGGTGTGGGGTGTGGGTGTGTGTGTGTGTGTGTGGGGGGGGGGCCCGGGGGGGACAGGGAGGGTTGTTTCTCATAAGAGATTAGGCTTGACTCTCATTTTCTCTATCTCTGTCTGTATGTCTGTGGGCCTGCCTGCCAGAGTTAGTCAGTCAGTCAGTCTGTCCGTCTGTCTGTCTGTATCTATCTATCTATCTATCTATCTATCTGTCTATGTATCTTACGCTCTCTTGGACATAGACATGTTCACAGACGTGAAGATCTCGAATCAAATACTGTCCTGGTGGTCGGGCTCTTTGATCAGAGTGACCGAGATCGATGACCAATGATAAGGCAAAGGAGGAGGAGGAAGAACAAGAAGAAGCAGAAGAGGAGGAGGAAGAAGAAGAGGTGAAGGAGGATGGGTAGACTGTGAAGGAAAGAGGAGGGTAAAGAAGAGAGAGGAGAATGGCGATAGTTTTTTTTAAATTTTATTATATATATATATATTTTTTTTTTACAGATTTAGTTTCCAGGTGTCAGAGCAGGTGGATCCTTATGAGTTTCACCACATCTGCTGTATAAAAAGCAGCAGTGGCAAATGATAATATAAATTGGTATCAGGATCAGTATCAGTAGCTCAAGGAGGCGTGACCGCGTTCAGTCAAATCCATATACCTAACACCACATCTGCCAAGCAGATGCCTGACCAGAAGCGTAACCCAACGAGCTTAGTCAGGCTTTGAAAAAAAAATTGTTAAAAATGAATTAAAAAAAAAAAAAGTAATCCAATCAATCATTCATTCAATAATAAACAGCAGCAGATGCCTGACTTTCGCATACAAAATGACGTGCCGGGCCTTGAAGGCCTATCCATTCTAGTTTTGTGTAAATCATTTACATAAAATAAAACATAACAAGAAGACAAAATGAATCAGTGCGTAGAGGGAAAGTGAAGGGAAAGGTACGTGGAAGGCAAATCATCGAAATAAAACAAGGACGAAAATGGGCCCACCTCCAGAGAACTCACGCGTACCCACTCACCGATACAAGCATGCAAATTCACACACACGCACGCACTGTATGTGTGTGTGTGTGTGTGTGTGTGTGTGTGTGTGTGTGTGTGTGTGTGTGCGTGCACGCGCGCGCGCGCGCGTGTGTGTGAGTGGATTTGTTGGCGAACGAGAGTGGAACTGGAATTCTTATCTCTTCCAGTTTACAATTCGTCTCCGCGTGAGAGAGCCAGCATCTTGAAGTGGACGGCTCAGTCACAGAGCGAATCGTGAACGGTCATCCGTGTCCATGGTAACAGACAGGCGACGGTGACAGCTACATCAGTGAGTAGACTGTAGCGAAGGAAAGAGCATCCGTTTGCCGCAAATGCATTCTGGGAGAAAAAGCTGCGTATTGTGCAATGTTGTACTGTGCTGCGCTGTGCAGATTAAAGTGTGTGTTTGTGTCAAAGAGAGGAAAACTGAAGTTCTCCATCAGCCAGCCCCAGGGAAACCCTACGTTGAGCCCAACATCACAGTCAACGGTCAGAGACTCATTGCGGTGGAGCGGTTCACATACCTTGGCAGCACACTGTCACGAAATGCGACCATCGACAATGAAGTGAACGTCAGGATTGCAAGAGCAAGCGCAACTTTTGGTAGACTCTATGCAAATGTCTGGAACAGAAGAGGCATTGGTCTTGAGACCAAAATAAAGGTCTACAGAGCAGTAGTTCTCCTCACACTACTGTACACCTGCGAAACTTGACAGTGTACCAACGACATACAAGAAGCTGAACCACTTCCACACAACATGCCTCAGGAAGCTACTGAACATCAAGTGGCAAGACAGGACCCCAGACACAGAGGTGCTCGAAAAAGCCACCTCCTTCCCAGCACCACCATCCTGATGCAGTCCCAGCTTCGCTGGGCTGGACACGTGGCGCGCATGCCTGACCATCGGCTGCCCAAAAGGCTCTTCTATGGCGAGCTGCAACAAGGGAAGAGATCACACGGAGGTCAGAAGAAGCGCTTCAGAGATACTCTGAAAGCGTTTGATATCAACCCTGACTCCTGGGAGGAATCTGCAGTGGACCGTGACAATGGCGCGCTGCTGTGCACAAAGGCGCCAAGTTGTGCGAGGCCAACAGGACTGCTGCAGCTGTTCAGAAGAGGCAGGCCAGAAAGTCACGGGCAAACAAGCTTCCTGACAATGGTATGCCTGTCTTTGTCTGCCCCAACTGTCAGCGAACATTTCGTGCGCAGATTGGACTATTCAGCCATCTGCGCATTCACAGATAGACACATGAGCATCCTCCCCCCCACCCCACCACCACCCTCCCCCCATCCCCCCGCTGGATGACAACGATGGTCATCATCGATCTCGATGGACACACCACCACCACTGTGCAATATTGTTCTATGTTGTGCTGCACTGTGCAATGTTGTCTTAATATACTGTGCTATTCTGTGCTGTGATGCGCTATGTTTTTCTATGCCGTGCTGTGTTATGCAATGTTCTTCTATGCCGTGCTGTACTTTGCAATGTTGTATGTACCACGCTGTGATATGCTGTGGTGTGTAATGATGTACTATGCTGTGCTGTGCAATGTTGTACCATGCTGTGCCGTGCTGTGCTGTGCTGTTCTGTGCAATGTTGCACAACTGCTGTACTGTGTTCTGTTGTACTGTGAAACACTGTACAAAGCTAGGTTGTACAGTACTGTGCTAATTTTTCATGGCCCAATGAACAATACTTACGATTTACAGTGTTGCTGAAAGACACACACACACACACTCTCTCTCTTTGACACAAACACACACTTCAATCTCTCTCTGTGTCTCTGTGTGAGTGTGTGTGTGTGTGTGTGTGTGTGTGTGTGTGTTTGTGTCTGTCTGTCTGTCTGTCTCTCTGGGTGGCCTGTTGGTTGCTATCATTTTTCTTCAAAAGAAGGAACTTTGTTTTGTTTCATTATTTGCTGTCGCCACTTCATTCGATTATTGTGATGGTTTGTTATAAATTGAAAGCATGCTGATGCATTCACCCATGGCTTAATAAGGACCTCATGGCTAATTACGTTAAAGTTGTCAAAGCGTCTCTCTCTCTCTCTCTCTATGAGAAACGAATACTGATGATCAAATGTGAAGGACGAGAAACGATGAGATGGTGAAGAAACGGAGAAAGAAAGAGCAGGAGAACACGCAGTCGGAAAGAAGTAGAAAAGAAGAGAGACAGAAGGGTAAGAAGAAGTGAAGCAGGAGAAAGAAAAGGGGGGGGGATAAGGAACAATAACAATAACAGTTTCAGTACCTCAAGGAGGTGTCACTGCGTTCGGACAAAACCATATACGCTACATCACATCTGCCAAGCAGATGCCTGACCAGCGGCGTAGCCCAACGCGCTTAGTCAGGCCTTGAGAAAAAAAAGGTGAATAAATAATAGATAAGCGTACATAAATAAGTAAATAAATACATAAAAAGATAAATAAATAAATAATAATTATAATATGAAAAAAGGTAGTAGTAGTAGTAGTAGTAGTAGTAGTAGTAGTAGTAGTAGTAGTAGTAGTAGTAGTAGTAGTAATAATAATAATAATAATAAATAAATAAATAAATAAGACAACAATGATAATAAATAAGCAAATAAATGTAAAACATGAATACACACATTCACACATACACCCACACATGCATAGACATGCACCAAACATGCAGTTTAACAATAACAACAGATGATAAGAAGATGACATATCTTACTAACCAGAGTATGTCCATTCATTCCTTTTCTGCAGACCATACCAACAACATTTCTCACTATGTACGCGTTCAAGACCACAACCCGCTATGTGTGAACATGGACAAACTGTCTCAACAAACCTCAAATGACCATCAAGACAGAAGAATATGTTCAGGGTCATCACCCGAACATCTCCCCACAACTGGCACCGAGCCATCACCAGTTTGCCTGTCCTCATCTCTTATCAGTGCCACGGCAGATCGATGACGAAGGAGGCAGGCTTGGTAAACACCCAAGCCAATTTTCTTCATTGAAAGGAAACAAAAGATAACGTGAAGCAAAGCGTGCAACCACTGGTCCTTTTGCAAATATGGCAGCCAATGTTCTTAATCCTCACACATACTGAAGACGGAAGCTAGCATTGATTGATTGATTGAATATTTCTGCCAAAGTACTCCAGCATAACATAAAACTGAAGAGAAACAATCATGGTGGATTCCTCAGCAAACACCTTCGCCAGTGTGCTTCATTCATGGTAGTGTGAGGTATAAAAACCACTGATACACACCAGTTCTCATTCCACTCTGAAAGAAATAGAGAGAGATATAAAAGAAATGAAGAAACACAATAAAAAGGAAGAGGTGGGGGAGCAGGAAGAGAAGAAGGAAGAAGAAACAAAACGCAGATGTCCACCATAAGAGAAGAACACGTACAGGACCATTTCCAGAACATCCCACAACTGGCACTGAGCCATCACCAGTCTGTCCTCATCTCTTATCAGTGCCACAGCAGATCGATGACGAAGGAGGCAGGCTTGGTAAACACCCCAGCCAATCTTCTTCATCGAAGGGAAACAGAAAAGATAACGTGAAGAAAAGCGTGCAACCACTGGGCCTTTTGCAAATATGGCAGCCAATGTTCTTAATCCTTACACAAACTGAAGAAGGAATATAGCATGATTGGTTATGTAGCCACATATCTCAGACTTTTTCGTGACATAATGACAATAGAAACAATATCTGATTGTTCCTCGGCATATATCTTTGCCAGTGAGCTTCATTATGGGAAGTATGGATGATATATCAAATGTTCCTAAGAGTTACAATGGACAAGCCACAACCAGATAGATAGATATGAAAGTGATATATCAAATGTTCCTAAGAGTTACACGGACAAGCCACACCAGATAGATAGATATGAAAGTGATATATCAAATGTTCCTAAGAGTTACACGGACAAGCCACAACCAGATAGATAGATATGAAAGTGATATATCAAATGTTCCTAAGAGTTACACGGACAAGCCACAACCAGATAGATAGATATGAAAGTGATATATCAAATGCTCCTAAGAGTTACACGGACAAGCCACAACCAGATAGATAGATATGAAAGTGATATATCAAATGCCCTTAAGAGGTACACGGACAAGCCACAACCAGATAGATAGATATGAAAGTGATATATCAAATGTTCCTAAGAGTTACACACGGACAAGCCACAACCAGATAGATAGATAAGGAAAGTGATATATCAAATGTTCCTAAGAGTTACACGGACAAGCCACAACCAGATAGATAGATATGAAAGTGATATATCAAATGTTCCTAAGAGTTACACGGACAAGCCACAACCAGATAGATAGATATGAAAGTGATATATCAAATGTTCCTAAGAGTTACACGGACAAGCCACAACCAGATAGATAGATATGAAAGTGATATATCAAATGTTCCTAAGAGTTACACGGACAAGCCACAACCAGATAGATATGAAAGTGATATATCAAATGTTCCTAAGAGTTACACGGACAAGCCACAACCAGATAGATAGATATGAAAGTGATATATCAAATGTTCCAAGAGTTACAATGGACAAGCCACAACCAGATAGATAGATATGAAAGTGATATATCAAATGTTCCTAAGAGGTACACGGACAAGCCAATAACCAGATAGATAGATATGGAAAGTGATATATCAAATGTCTTAAGAGTTACACACAAGCCACAACCAGATAGATAGATATGAAAGTGATATATCAAATGTTCCTAAGAGGTACACGGACAAGCCACAACCAGAGGATAGATATGAAAGTGATATATCAAATGTTCCTAAGAGTTACACGGACAAGCCACAACCAGATAGATAGATAAGGAAAGTGATATATCAAATGTTCCTAAGAGTTACACGGACAAGCCACAACCAGATAGATAGATATGAAAGTGATATATCAAATGTTCCTAAGAGGTACACGGACAAGCCACAACCAGATAGATAGATATGAAAGTGATATATCAAATGTTCCTAAGAGGTACACGGACAAGCCACAACCAGATAGATAGATATGAAAGTGATATATCAAATGTTCCTAAGAGTTACACGGACAAGCCACAACCAGATAGATAGATATGAAAGTGATATATCAAATGTTCCTAAGAGTTACACGGACAAGCCACAACCAGATAGATAGATATGAAAGTGATATATCAAATGTTCCTAAGAGGTACACGGACAAGCCACAACCAGATAGATAGATATGAAAGTGATATATCAAATGTTCCTAAGAGGTACACGGACAAGCCACAACCAGATAGATAGATATGAAAGTGATATATCAAATGTTCCTAAGAGTTACACGGACAAGCCACAACCAGATAGATAGATATGAAAGTGATATATCAAATGTTCCTAAGAGTTACACGGACAAGCCACAACTAGATAGATAGATATGAAAGTGACATCAAATGTTCCTAAGAGTTACACGGACAAGCCACAACCAGATAGATAGATATGAAAGGATATATCAAATGTTCTAAGATACACGGACAAGCCACAACCAGATAGATAGATATGAAAGTGATATATCAAATGTTCCTAAGAGGTACACGGACAAGCCACAACCAGATAGATAGATATGAAAGTGATATATCAAATGTTCCTAAGAGGTACACGGACAAGCCACAACCAGATAGATAGATATGAAAGTGATATATCAAATGTTCCTAAGAGTTACACTGCCAGACCAGCCAGAAAGAACAAACATGGTCTTGGGATGGTCCCACTCACCTTGTTCTCCTCCTCACCTCATTTGCACAGGAATGCCAGAGTTCTGTCATCTGTTCAGCGAATTTCGTACTTGTTCACTGACCTTCTGAAGACAAACTAAAACAGAAAAGAAACATTGGAAGTCAAGTAAACTAAAGCTTGACCACCCATTTTCGAAGTTCATGAAAACAAAAGCATCTTTTTTTTCTATCAATATAATTTAGCTACTGACACGAATTACTTTTCTTTCGAATATTATAGGCTTCAGCAATGTACTTCGCCAGGAGGGAGAGAGAGAGAGAGAGAGAGAGAGAGAGAGAGAGAGAGAGAGAGAGAGAGAGAATTGTTTAAAACCAAAGCTTTCTACTATACCATGATTAGATGAGAGACTGGACATCTGCAATAGAAATGATAATAATCCAAATAATAATAATAATATCATTTATTTTCAGTCTAATATCATCATCTTAATGAACAGACTATAAATAAATAAACGAACAATGGACATCTGCGAAGTCTCTTTTTCTTTACCAGTACAAAACTATCCTTGCTTTCTCGACAAGACTCGCAGCTCTGTGCACGACGAACACTGCACGTGCAAAATGTATGTTCTTTGCACTCGACGCTCCTTGCTCAACAAAGGACCGTTATGGCACAGAGATCTGTGCTGGCGATCAGGATGGATTTGCAAGTAAATGGCCCTCACAGAAAGCACACGAGACCCAAATGCAATCAAGTGGGTTTTTTTCCCTGTATGCAATCCGTTATTTGTACCAGTTGTGGTGTTTTTTGTTGTTGTTTTTTTTTTGTTTTTTTTTAATCAGTTCCCCGTTCGCTTTTCGTGTTTATGCCCCACTCTGATTTCGGTTGTTTCCTTGACATTTTGTTTATAGATTCTTTTAAACCAGAAGCGATGAATATAATAAACCCAATGTGGAACCGTTTGCAACTTGATGCGCAGAGAACTCGAGTCACAAACCCCTGGAAATTCTATTCATTCCCGCGAGACTTAAAACAGGAACATCTACAAATAATGTTGTGGAAAGATGTCTCTGCGTCATTTGTATTCTCACTTCACTGTTCAAAGTAATGCCGTGTTCTAGAGGTGTTTTTTGTTTGTTTGTTTGTTGTTGTTTTTTTCCCCAATAGATTAGATTACCCATGAGATAACAACAACAACAACAATAATAATAATAATAACAACAACAATGGTAATGATGATGATGATGATGATGATGATGATGATGATGATGATGATG
>JAAQRG010291674.1:0-14370 GCA_011634625.1 Babylonia areolata | reverse complement strand
TTCACTATCATATCCTGTCTTACACTATCCTGTCCTACCCTACCATACCCTACCCTTCACAATCATATCCTGTCTTACACTATACTGTCCTACCCTACCATACCCTACCCTTCACTATCATATCCTGTATTACACTATCCTGTCCTAGCCTGCCCTACCCTGCCCTTCACTATCATATCCTGCCTCACACTATACTGTCCTACCCTACCCTTCACTATCATATCCTGTCTTACACTATACTGTCCTACCCTACCCTACCCTGCCCTTCACTATCAAATCCTATCTTACACTATACTGTCCTGCCCTACCCTTCACTATCATATCCTGTCTTACACTATCCTGTCCTACCCTACCATACCCTACCCTTCATTATCATATCCTGTCTTACACTATCCTGTCCTACCCTACCATACCCTACCCTTCATTATCATATCCTATCTTACACTATACTGTCCTGCCCTACCCTTCACTATCATATCCTGTCTTACACTATCCTGTCCTACCCTACCCTACCCTTCACTATCATATCCTGTCTTACACTATCCTGTCCTACCCTACCCTACCCTTCACTATCATATCCTGTCTTACACTATCCTGTCCTGCCCTACCCTTCACTATCATATCCTATCTTACACTATACTGTCCTACCCTACCCTTCACTATCATATCCTGTCTTACACTATACTGTCCTACCCTACCCTACCCTACCCTTCACTATCATATCCTATCTTACACTATACTGTCCTACCCTACCCTACCCTACCCTTCACTATCATATCCTCTCTTACACTATCCTGTCCTACCCTACCCTACCATACCCTTCACTATCATATCCTGTCTTACACTATCCTGTCCTACCCTACCCTACCCTTCACTATCATATCCTATCTTACACTATACTGTCCTACCCTACCATGCCCTACCCTTCACTATCATATCCTGCCTCACACTATACTGTCCTACCCTAACATACCCTGCCCTTCACAATCATATCCTGTCTTACACTATACTGTCCTACCCTACCATACCCTTCACTATCATATCCTATCTTACACTATACTGTCCTACCCTACCATACCCTTCACTATCATATCCTGTCTTACACTATCTTGTCCTACCCTACCCTACCCTACCCTTCACTATCATATCCTGTATTACACTATCCTGTCCTACCCTACCATACCCTACCCTTCACTATCATATCCTCTCTTACACTATACAAGACCATACATTACCACCCCACACTATAGTATACTATACTATAGTGTACTACACCATACTTTCCTATACTATTCTATACTATACAAATACTACACAGACAGATGATGACATAAGCTCCGGTTAGCCAGAACAGGTAACGCTTCTCGTACCTAACTACCGCCTCCAGAGAACAACGAATACCCTTCTTCACAGAAACAGTTCGCTCAGAGGAGATTCCAGAAACAGACAGACAGACAAAGGAGGGGAGGGGGGTGGGGCTGGGGAAGGGGGGGGGGAAGGGGGAACACATAGGGCACTGGACCGAGGAAGCTCCTGGGCAGAATTATTAATTTTTCATTCAGGGAACAGATGGCAATCGGCAGGCGCTGTCGACAGACAGTCACACAGACCGATGTGAAAGGTCCAGTCCTACCTGGCTTAGTTACTGCTTGGTCAGGGCTTGATAAAAATGCAACGGACACATTTGAGTCAACGCTCGGCTTATGTCAGAAATTGACAACAGCTTCCACTTGGGCCCAACAGAAAAGTGAGAGCTGTCTGATCAATGGTTTCTCCATTGCAGTTGGAAATTCGTTTACAGTTTAGTCTTTTTGTGAAGGATTATGACTCTCAAACCAGAAGCCACGATTGCACTGGCTCTTAGTGCTGCAGTCTTGGGGGGGGGGGGCTAGTTGGCCTTTGGGAACCATCTCCAACGCCGATTGTCCCAAAACCTTCTTGGTCGAGAGAGTGGGAATGGGCAACCTGGGCAAGACACTCTCCACTATAATCAAATTCTAGCCACAGAAAGTCGGCACAGCAGTTGCCTCCTCCGCTGTTCTGATGGCCGTAGTCGGACACGACTGACTATCACACAACAATGGCTGCAGGTCCGATTCGCGAATTCCCGTTTCTCCTCTTTGACTTGTCATGCGATAATGGTCTCTTGACAGCTTGAGTTTTTGTCCTCTTTTGCCTACCCGCCGTTCGTTGTGTGTGTGTGTGTGTGTGTGTGTGTGTGTGTGTGTGTGTGTCACTCACTCTCTGTCTCTCTCTGTCTCTGTCTCTCTCTGTCTCTGTCTCTCTGTCTCCCTCACTCTCTATCTCTTTCTCTGTCTCTCCCTCACTCTCTCTGTCTCCCTCACTCTGTCTCCCTCACTCTCTCTGTCTGCCTCTCTCTCTCTCCCTCAGTCTCTCTCTCTCTCTCTCACCCTCTCTCTCTCTCTCGTATCTTCTCTCAGCATCATCCAAAGTCACCTCTGCACCCGCTTCGCCTATTTTTCCTGATTCAGGTATCACTGTACTGGATGATTCAGATACGATAAACCTTTCGTCGTTTTCTTCTGGATTCTTCTCCTTCTGCTTCTTCTTCTTCTTCTTCTTCATCTCTTCCTTCCTGAATTCTGTGATGAGTCATTGAGGCACCGCACAGAACTGTTCACAGGATTCCTCCAGGACTGTGGACTGTGTGTGTCAAAAGCCTGGGTGTTCTGTCTGCAAAATGGCTTCCACAGACTTTTTGTGTCAAGGACGACGACTCCACCTGCGCTCAACACGAGAGTCCCATCGCTTCCTCACTTCCCAGTCAGATCGTCCCTTCCACTCCACCCCCTCCCCACACCCCTCCCTTCTTGACTGAGTCGTTCAACCTGACCAAGCCTGTTGGAGCAGTAACCACCACCACTTCACACCACACCACACCCCTCCCTCCCTGTCCGCCTCTCCAAACTGCCAGCTATCGATATAACCACAACTTCCCTGTCTGCCATTCGTTTCTGTCTTTTTCTTTTCTTTTCTTTTCTTTCTGTCCTTCTTTCCTTTTTTTATTTCTTTTCTTTCTTTCTTTCTTTCTTTCTTTTCCTTCATTTTTTTCTGTCATTCTTTATTATCTTCTTCTTTGCTCTCCTTCCTTGTTTTTCCTTTCTTTCTTTCCATCTGTCTTTTTCTTCCTTTCTTCCGTGTATTTCTTTCTTTTCTTTACCTGTTGTGGGGCTTCCTTTCTTTTCATCTTCTTTTTCTGCTCTTTCTTTCTCTAATGTTTTTCGCTTCTTTCTGTCTTTTCTTTCATTAATTTTATCCATTTTTGTCACTCTTCCCTCCCTCTTTCTTCCTTGTTCTGCTTCTTCTTTCTGTCTGTCTTTTTTTTTTTTTTTGTTCGTTCTTTCTGTCTTCATTAGTTGAGAACAGGATCCAGACCTTCTTTCCTTCTTTCTTTCTTTCTGTCTTTTGTGTTCGTTGTTTCTTTCTTCATTAGCTGCTTACAGCCCTTTCTTTTCACTCTCCCTCTGTTTTCATTTTCCTTCTATCTTTCTATCTACTTCTTCTTCATTTCCCTCTTTTGTTTTTATTTGTCTGTCAGTTCTATTTTTTCTTTGTGCTTTCCTTTCTTTCCTTCTTTCCTTCTTTGTTTCTTGTCTGCTCTTTGTTTCCCTGTCTTCTTCAATCTTTCTTTTCTTCTTTCTTTTATTTCCGTTCGGGGTTCCTTCCTGTTGTCAACATTCTGTTCTTTTCCTTTGTCTCTTTCTTCCTTTCCTTCTTTCTTTCTTTCTTTCTTTCTTTTGTTTAAATAAGCTTCTGACACTTCATGTCCGGAAGAGCGCTGCAGGTGTGTGTGCGAAGCGTCATGCAGCGTCCAGCACCAGAGAAAGTGTCAACGCTCTTAGGGTGGAATAAAAAATAAAAATAAAAATAAAAAAAGAAAGAAAGAAATCCATGGTTTGACGCACAGGATTAGACGAGCCCAGTAGCTCTAAAAAGTCAGTCGTGTCCGACTTAATGGCCATCAGAACCAGTCAGAGGATCGGGGGGACAACAGCTGTCCTGACTATCTGGGCCAGAACTAGATTACAGTGGTGAGTGCCTTGCCCCAGCTACGTCCTCCACTCTCTCGGATCGGAACGAGATGTCTTCAGGACAGTCAGCGTTGGGAAAGGTCACCAAAGGCCAACTAGACCCCCCCCCCCCTCTCCAAGGCTGCAGCAGTAAAGTCCCCAGTAAGAGTCACCAAGACTCGCGGAGTCGATCATCTTGAATTAAGCTTTGAAACTCCAGGCACCGAAGGATGAAGCGCGTTGATTTGTTCTAGTGTGTGTGTGTGTGGGGGGGGGGGCGGGAGAGGGTTCGTGTGTGTGCCGTGGAGGCTGCGATATGTAGCCTAGAAATGAGCGTGTGGAGGATGGGGGCGGGAGGGGGGAGTGCGCTTAGAGTTGACTTCATCAAGATTTTGCGTCTTATAATTATATATTATTATTATTAGTATTTTTTTTTATGTATTTATCTATTATCATTTATTTGAATTTTTTTGTTTGTTTGTTTGTTTCTCAAGGCCTGACTAAGCGCGTTGGGTTACGCTGCTGGTCAGGCATCTGCTTGGTAGATGTGGTGTGGCATATAATTATGGATTTGACCGAACGCAGTGACGCTTCCTTGAGCTACTGAGGCCTTTCAGTCTTAAAAGCAATGGCAACCAAAGGAATTGAACAACGCCACCTCTTCCTGCTATACCAATCACTCGTCCTCAGTGTGATCGACTACGGACTTGGGCTAACAACACCGTCTCAAAGCAACCTCCTAAAATTAGAAAGAGTCCAAAATGAAGCTATGAGGCTGATCCTTGGAACAACAAAAGACACGCCCACAGAAACCATGCGATACCTGCTTGACCTTCCTTCAGTGCAGGCCAGAAACAAGTTAGAACAGGTCAAGACCTACTTCAAAGCATTAGAAAACCCTCAAAACCCACTGCATGACGCAGTCAAAGAACAAAAAGGCAGCCGTCTAGGACGAGGAAGATCATGGATGGGACAAGCAGAAGACACAATCCAGCTAGTATGCCGACTACAAGACCTGAAAGAAACAAAAGAATGGGAGAAAAACCCCAAAAACCTCAACCATCTATTCAACACAGTCATTTCACCCACTCTAGGAAGACATTGTCGGGAATGGCCAGAGGGCAAAACAGATGCGGAAGTGAAGCTGCTTATAGAAGAAAACAGTAAAGAAGAGGACATCATCATATACACAGATGGCTCAGTCACCAAAGACCAGTCTGGCTGGGGATTCACTGCGAAACAAAATGGAAAAACAATTTGGGAAGAGAATGCTGCCTACAAAGTCACAACCTCCAGCCTAACGATGGAAGTTGAAGCTGTGACACATGCCCTCCAGTGGCTATCGTCCATCCATACGCCCGGAAACCAACATGCCATGATTCTAACCGACTCAATGAACCTCATACAGAAAATTGAAAACGGAATGGGAAGCCCAGAGTGGCATAACGCAATGCGCAACTTTCAGATTAAAAAAACTCACATGGTCATACTGCCCGGGACATGCAGGTGTTAAAGGAAATGAGCGAGCTGACAGACTTGCTGGTAACGCAACACCAACGAGCGGCCTACATCTAGGAAAATCGGAAATCCTCAGAAAAGTCAAAGAATACCAAAAAAGAACAGGTACAAGGCCATCACACCATCGATAGCCTCAAAGAAATAAAAGCAGAGAGAGGGAGCGGCCGAAAGTCTAACATGAAAGGTAGAGCACGATGCTTTGCAAATCAAACAAATATCGGCATCATTTCCAAACCAACATTGCGCAAATTTCTTCAAAACGGAACAGAGTCTCTGTGGGCCTTTCCAAATACAATAGACTGAGCAACACACTAGACGCCACGTTCTTGGCATCAGAGATCTTTTCCCATCCCTCTTGGCAACCTCTGTGCGTGTGCGTGTGTGTGTTTGTGTGGATGTGTGGGTCTGTGTTTTTGAGTGCGTTTGTGAATGCGCGAGAGTGTAAGTGTACACAAGTGTCAGGAGAGATCTGTGTACGGTGTGTGTGTGTATATATATATATATATATATATATATATATCTTTGTATATATGTGTGGGGGTTGGGGGTGGGAGATATGGGCGTATATGTGTGTGCTTGTACAAGTAAGTGTTCATCTCTGTGAGTGTGTGTTTGCGTGCGTGTGTGTGTGTGTGTGTGTGTGTGCCGTGGAAGCTGCGATACGTAGGCTAGAAATGAGTGTGTGGAGGAGGGGGTTGGAGGAGGTGCAAGGTAATGTGTGTGTGTGTGTGTGTGTGTGTGTGTGTGTTGGAGCTCATGTACGTTTACGTGTATTTGACTGTACTTTCATATCTGTGAAACTGCATGTTTGGTGCATTTCTGTTATGCATGTGTGGGTGTATGTGTGAATGTGTGTCGTCATATTTTACATTCATTCGCTTAATTATCACCATTGTTGTCTTATTTATTTATTTATTTATTTTTTATTATTATCATTTTATTAGTATTACTATTATTATTACTACTACCTTTTTCTATATTATAATTATTATTTATTTATTTATTTATTTATTTATTCATGTAAGCTTATCTATTATTTATTCCCCCCCGCCCCCCATTTTTTTTTTTTTTTTTTTTTCAAGGCCTGACTAAGCGCGTTGGGTTACGCTGCTGGTCAGGCATCTGCTTGGCAGATGTGGTGTAGCGTATATGGTTTGTCCGAGCGCAGTGACGCCTCCTTGAGCAACTGAAACTGAAACTCAACTGTCGTGACATGTATCTCCTGTGAAAAAAAAAATAAAAAGTGCTCTGATTGGTGCTTGCTTGTTTATTTTGTTTTGTGTCAAAACCCTGTGTCTGGATACAGAATGAGTCACGCAGTAGCCTTTGCTACCAAATATGGTCAGTCGATCTTCCTCACAGAAACATTCACCCCTCAAAACCCTGTGTCTGGATACAGAATGAGTCACGCAGTAGCCTTTGCTACCAAATATGGTCAGTCGATCTTCCTCACAGAAACATTCACCCCTCCGTCCCACCCCAAACTCGTTAAATCACGGCCCCTCGTTCCTTACATCATCACCCCACCCACAATACAGTGCGAGGCCAGGCCTACCTGAAAAGAACCGAAAATGTATAAGCTGAAAATGACTATGAAGTAGAACTGAAAACTTACGGTCTTTTCGATTCGAAACGAACCGGAAGTTACTGTGAACTATAACGTTTCTCGAAAGAATAAGGCAGTTCGCAACAACTCATAAAACCACGTGATATGTGTCACACTTTACGGCGAGTTGTTGAGGAGGTCTTCGAATGAACACTTTTACGAATACATCCAGTTTCATCTTTCAACACAGACAATAAAAATGAAGTGACGCATGTTTGAGTAACGGATTGAAAAATCTTTCAGAATGGGACAACAGGAAAGCGGACTTATGTCACGTGATGTTTTTAGTGCAAAAAGCCGGAAGTACAGCCTAGTTGCTTTGGGAGGCATACGCAGAAGACGCCATATTAGTACGGAAAAGCGAGAGAAACCACGTTGACGGTTCATCATGCCAAACAGCGGAGTTGTAGTACCTGATGAGTGTGTTAAGGCATATAATCAAATGAAAAAGGATAAGACCAAAATCTGCCTTATTTTTGTTATCAGAGATGGAAAGTATGAGGTCCACGAACAATACGAGAAGGACGCCGCACTTAAGCAGGAAGATCAGTACAAAGAGATAATGGAGAAACTCATTAAAGAGCAAAAAGAGGCGTATTACATTGTATGGGACCTGAAACTGCCTTCCAAGAGAGTGAAAAGCGATGTACTGAACGACACACTTGTTTACATGGGCCTGTAAGTATAATTTATGTGACAGCGGGTGTTGAAAACAGTAAGTCAAGCGAGTGACATAATAATACTATAAATAGATGTAAAGGACCATTATAATGACCACAGAATTTCCTTTGACCTCTATTTAATCAAAGCGCAGAGTTTTAAGAGTTCAGGGTTGAATGGGTGGCCTGGATTCAATTCCAACAGAGTGCATTTGGTAAAGTAAGAGTGGATATTTCTTCAGTCTCACAGGTCTACAGCTATGTTGACTGCTATTGGCTGAATGCCGTTATAAGTTATATTATTTTCATTATACATCCATGCTGCATGCAGAAGTTCTGATACCTCCAGAAGATAAAATGTGCATGTACATTAAACTTAACAGTTTGGTGATAGTGATAAATATAGATATATCAAGGATATATAAAAAAAAAAATTATATGGCTATATTAACATTTTTACCAGTCCACTTTTTCGATGTTGAAGTCAGAAATAAAATCTACCCAAATGGGTATACCTATTTCTGACGAACTTGTCCACCATCTCAGGTTTGACATTCTTATATTCAATTAACATTTTTACCCGTCTGCAGTACAAAACATACTTGAAAGAGGTACAAAATGGGTAAAAATATTAGATATATATATAGGTTTGCCTATTAGAGGATTTTAAAATGAATTTGTCCACATTCGACAGGTGTCTAAAAAGGGATGGTTTGGGGGGCATTCCATGCACCTAGCAAGGGGCTTGGAAAAGAAGAAGGGAAATGCAAAGTGAAAGAGAAAATGTGACCCATGGGTCAGTTCGAAATCACCCGTCATGTAAAATCTTCAGCACTGCGTAAAACAATTTGAAAACGGTAAGTGTACACGGAATGAAGTGTGTTGTTTGTTCAGTTCATGCCGGCGAGGGTGACAATGAAAGTGTATCACAAGTTTTGCCATTGTTCTTGCCAACGCTATGATAACTGTCACTGGCTTCGATGCACATAATGCCACACAGTGCCGTCGAGGTAGCGGTTCTGGTTGTGTGTGACGTTGTATGCATACAGTGAGTGTCCATATCGTCCCCCTTCCAAAAATCTGAACAGGCTTTCCACATGCTGTTTTGCTGCCACGTCGTGACACAAGCCCTTCAGTTCTGCCTATTCCATAAAAATTATAGGATTCAGGCCGTTTTCATACAAAATTGCGTGTTTACCAAAAACCAGGCCTTAACCTTGGTCTACAAACTTAGGAAAACACTCAATTCAAAGCAGAAATATTGTGCTGAAGGCAGATGTACTTTGCGTTGCAACGATCGAGTGCCTGTGCCCATTACTCCAGCATCCGTTCCTTGTGAACCTTGAATGAGAGTGCCTTTTCGTGCGGCATATTTCACGTTTTGAAAATCAGTGCCGGTTCCGACAGTTGTCGAAAACTTGTATCTATGTGAGTGTACACCCACCACTTCATTCTAGTGCATGGATTACATTTTGTCAGTGTGTGTGTGTATGTGTGTGTGTGTTGCACAAACCTTCATTCCATGCTTTCATTCATGGGTGCAAACTTCATTCCGTTGGTGCGTCAGTGTATTATGAACATTTGTCCACATTTGTGTACATCACGGATAATTATAATGCGTTATTGTGTGTGTACAACTGAAAAATGAATATGTTCAGCGCGGTGGGAAAAAAGACTGCCAAATTCATTCCGTCAGTGATGTAGTGGAGGGCACAGAAGTCGACTTGGTGATTGTGTGTGAAGGGTTCACAAGTTCGTTCCTGGATTGTGTGTGTATTACTGTAAACTTCATTCCGTGTTTGTGCCCCGATGACAGCTTGATTCTGTGACTGATGACTACTTGTACATGTACAATTACAACAATACAACATGCGTGTGTGTGTCAGTGAACATTGACAACTTCATTCTGTGGTTGTGCAGCCATGACTAGTTCATACCGCAATTGTGTATGTAGGGCTCGTTCGTGTACGGCTGATGACTTATTTTTCTGTCTTTCAAGTACGATTGAATCAAAAACCGCTGTCACCCTCGTCGTGCAGTTTCCTTTTCACACTGGCATGAACAAGTTCACACTTCATTCTGTCTGAAATATCCGGCACAGGGGATCTTTCGAATTAACCCATCTGTCAGATTTTCTCTTTCACTTTGCGTTTCCCCCCTTCATTTGCGAGCCCCGGCAAAAAGCATCCCTTTTTAGACACGTTTCTAATCGGGCCAAGTTCATTTTAAAAATCCTCTGCTAAGTCGACAAACTTGCATATATCTAATTAACATTTTTACCTGTTTTGGACTTTATTACTTATGTTTTGTACTGCCGACGGGTAAAAATGTTAATTAGAATATAAGGATGTCGAACCAGAGATGGTGAACAAGTTTGTCAGAAACATATTTACCCATTTGGGTAGATTTTATTTTTGACTTCAATAGCGAAGAGTGGACGGGTAAACAAATAAAAAGAAACCTGTAGGTTTTCACCTGAAAATTCAAATGCCTAGTTGGACATTTCAGAAATCAATAGCCAATAGGATAAACTGTTTCGATGTTTTTGGAAATTCAGTTTTTACTTTTAAATAAAATATTCAGTCATTTTGAAAAAAAAGGGTACGTTTTGTAGAACTGAAAAAGAAGTCAGATTAACTTTCCAGAGTGTATCTTATAACTTAAAAGAGTTAGATTAGGGGCTTAAAAGTACCTCATTTTAATTATTAATTAGTTGATATGGATTGGACTGTTATTTTTCTAGGCTGGGTTGCATGAGGTTAATACTGTGACTAGTATTACTAGTATCCAATGACTATAAATTTTGGCATGAAATTCATGCACTTGTTCATCTGCTACATGTGTACTTTCTTAACTTTGTTATACTACAAAATGTAAATCAAATACTAGTACTTACAGTACTACTATTACTTTGTTTTTGTGTGTGTGTGTTTTCTAGGTGTGCTGTCACCCTGTGTGTCAAAACCATTTGTGTGTTGTGTGTGTTTTCTAGGTGTGCTGTCACCTTGTGTGTCAAAACCATTTGTATGTTGTGTGTGTTTTCCAGGTGTGCTGTCACCCTGTGTGTCAAAACCATTTGTGTGTTGCGTGTGTTTTCTAGGTGTGCTGTCACCCTGTGTGTCAAAACCATTTTGTGTGTTGTGTGTGTTTTCTGGGTGTGCTGTCACCTTGTGTATCAAAACCATTTTGTGTGTTGTGTGTGTTTTCTAGGTGTGCTGTCACCCTGTGTGTCAAAACTATTTGTGTGTTGTGTGTGTTTTCTAGGTGTGCTGTCACCTTGTGTGTTAAAACCATTTGTGTGTTGTGTGTGTTTTCCAGGTGTGCTGTCACCTTGTGTGTCAAAACCATTTGTGTGTTGTGTGTGTTTTCCAGGTGTGCTGTCACCCTGTGTGTCAAAACCATTTGTGTGTTATGTGTGTTGTCATCTTATGTGTCAAAACCATTTGCATGTGTGAGTGTGTTTTTCAGGGGTACTGACACCCTGCCTGTCAGAATAATTTGTGTGTTTTTCAGGTGTGCTGGCTTCCTCCCTGTCAAAACCATTATTGTGTCAATGTGTGTCTCTTGTGTTTTTCAGGTGTGTCAGTCATTTTTTGTTTGTGACGCAGTCCGTCAAAAACATTTTTTGTGTTTGTTTTTCAGGTGTCCTGACTGCCTTCCTGTCAAAGCCAGGATGTTGTTTGCTGCTTCTACCGGCTCACTGACAGATAAACTAGGAGTTGGCCTGAAGGTTGAAATCAAGTCCGAGCAGGAAACCCAGTTCAGCGATTTGATGGAGAAGATTAATTGAGCTGCCCTGATGCTCACATCGCATCGATCCTCCCACACATAAGACGTTTCCAGTAACATTATATTTCTTTCTGCTTTATTCATTCATTGGGTGCACAGAGCGGGCATGGGGAAGATTGTTGAGGTGAGGGTGGAGAATTTTCAGTTGTTACTGAAAATTTGGGATTGCAGGTAAGATTTGGGGTCATCTAACAAGTCTTGATTGGTAGTCTGACATTATTATTAACATAGTTTCAAGGGCAGGAGAGAGACAGCAACAGTATAGAATTTATCACATCATAGGAAGCCCCTGGGGCTTGAAAGTGATGGTAGGGGTGTTTTTGCTGGAGTGCGCATCAGAAATACTTTCAAGACACTTGCTGACAACACACATTGCTTCTGGAGTATGTGCATTGCATGTCACATGGAATGTGGCAGAGCTGCTTCCTCATCCTGTCCACCAGTTTTGCACTTGGGTGAATTGCAAGGTTTTCTTCTGCTTTTTCTTCTTTTTTTTTTAATAATTTTCTTCTCTCTCTCTTCCTTTCTCTCTCTCTCTTTCTGTCTCGTCTTTGAAGAAGTGCTGTTTTAGGAAATGTCTATATTGTACAGGTTTTATACATACGCTCTTACATCATTCATGGTTTGCTTTGTTTTCTTTAGGTGTTTTATGAGTCTGTATGTGTGCAAGAAGATACTTGTAGTTTTGATATCTTGGGTTGCCCTACTCAGAATGAATTAAACAGTTAATTAATTGTTATTATATTAAAACACTTCTTGTCTTAGTTTTAATGTACTGCTTTTGTTGCTCAATTTATTTGCAGTGTTATAAAAAAAAAAATGTGAAGAAATGTTTAAGACACCACTGAAATAGTCTGTAAGTTTCATTCTGAATTCCAGATTTAAAATAGTTTAGGAGCCAAATGGCACAGACTCTGCTGTTGCTGCAGAGGTGTGACAGAAAATACCTTTGAGTTTCAGATTGATTGTTGGGCTCCAAAACTAATCTTTATAATTGAGCAGCAAGTGAAAGATGTCATTGAAATAACAGGCATGTATTTACACCTGTTCTTTGTCAGGCTCATGGACTAGCCTGTAACTGTCAGAACCATTGCCACCATTTGTGAAAAAAGTGAAACTTTTAAAAGTATGGTAGGAAAGGCTTTGTCCATGGAATTTGCTTTTGTAACACGTTTTAGATAATTAAAAATTGACCTGTGACAGGAGAAAAAATCAATTGTTTATGCTTTATGGTAAGCAGTGTCTTTACCAGAATAAGAAACAATTGGTTCAGTGAAATTTCTTTAGAAAACTGGATTTATCCATCAGTAAAAATTGTGATGCGCCCTCTTCTTGACTGAACCTTAAAAAATATATGCTCCTGTTTTGATTTGATCTCATTGATCTCTCTATTCCATAGTGGTCAGTGTTTTTTTCAGGACAGACACCAAGTGGAGGGAGCTTTGTTCAAGTTGGTGTTGGCACTAGAAATTCTAAACCTCCACATTTCCAGGACCAGTGTTTGCTGGTTTGAGTTGTAACAATACCTTGATAGTTGAATGTTGACATGGTGCACATTCCACTTGTTGTGCTGTTTTTGGTTTGCTGCCCATTTGGGCGCAGTGGTTAAAGCGTTGTACTTTCAATCTGAGGGTCCGGGTTTCGAATCTCGGTGATGGCACCTGGTATGTAAAGGGTAGAGATTTTTCCAATCTCCCAGGTCAACATATGTGCAGACCTGCTCGTGCCTAAACCCCCTTCGTGTGTATACACACGCAGAAGATCAAATACGCACGTTAAAGATCCTGTAATCCATGTCGGCGTTCAGTGGGTTATGGAAACAAGAACATACCCAGCATGCATATCCCTACCCCTGCCTACATGGCAGGGTGAACGAACAAACACGGTCATACATGTGAAATGTTGCATATTTGTCCGAGTGTGTATGTGCGTGCGCCTGAAACCTGATTAAATGACACAGGAAACGAATGCGCCCATTAGCAGCCGTCAGTTGGCTCTACCCAGGTAGGCAGCCTGTTGTGCAAATGACCCCGTGTTTGTAAAGCGCTTAGAGCTTGGTCTCCGACCGAGGATAGTCGCTATATAAGTATCCATATCAGTCTATCAATCTTTGCTCAGTCAGTGTCACATTTCCAGTCTGATCTTGTGTAACTCTAATTCACAATTTCTCTTTTCCTTGAAATTTGAATGTTTTTCTGTTTTATGAAGTTATATTTTTGTACTTCATGGAAATCATTTGACAAGCAGACAGTAGTTGCAAAGATATTCTGCATATAATGTAGGGATCTGTGTTAATGGTAGAAAGTTGTGTGGGAAGACAGTGGGATCTATGTTGTGTGAAAAGACTTGTGGATGTTCAAACTTGGAAGTCTTCAACACACATTGTGGAACAGAGATTTGATGGAATATGTTGTACAGGTATAGATGGTAGTTTGGAGCTGCATGTTCCAGGCAGCTTGTGCATTTAGTGAGGGGTTTGGGTCATTGGTGGGTGGTCAGTACATTATTGATGCCATTGGCCATCCACCTGTACTGAAGATCATTGTGTAGTGAGGGGCTAGGGGCATTGGTGGGTGGTCAGTACATTATTGATGGCCATTGGCCATCCACCTGTACTGAAGATCATTGTGTAGTGAGGGGGTAGGGGCATTGGTGGGTGGTCAGTACATTATTGATGCCATTGGCCATCCACCTGTACTGAAGATCATTGTGTAGTGAGGGGGTAGGGGCATTGGTGGGTGGTCAGTACATTATTGATGGCCATTGG
>JAAQRG010291672.1:0-14292 GCA_011634625.1 Babylonia areolata | reverse complement strand
TTTACCTCCCCTGTTCTGTCTGTCACCAGTACTGCTGATGTACACAATGTTTACCTCCCCTGTTCTGTCTGTCTGTCACCAGTACTGCTGATGGACACAATGTTTACCTCCCCTGTTCTGTCTGTCACCAGTACTGCTGATGGACACAGTGTTTACCTCCCCTGTTCTGTCTGTCTGTCACCAGTACTGCTGATGTACACAATGTTAACCTCCCCTGTTCTGTCTGTCTGTCACCAGTACTGCTGATGTACACAATGTTTACCTCCCCTGTTCTGTCTGTCACCAGTACTGCTGATGGACACAATGTTTACCTCCCCTGTTCTGTCTGTCACCAGTACTGCTGATGGACACAATGTTTACCTCCCCTGTTCTGTCTGTCACCAGTACTGCTGATGGACACAATGTTTACCTCCCCTGTTCTGTCAGTCATTCACAAGCAACCAAAACACCTAAACACAAATTTCTGTACACACACACACACACACACACACACACACACACACACACACACACACACACGCACACACACACACACACACACACACACACACACACACCACAACCCTCATCATATTTATCATACATAGCTATACCTGAACGATGCCCTTAATTATCGTATCACATACCTTGTTACAGAGCGAAGTCTCACGTCTCGATATGTTCATCACACAGCAATCCACACTAATGAACGCTGTGAACTGTCACCACTATAGTTCATCACACAGCAATCCACACTAATGAACGCTGTGAACTGTCACCAGTATAGTTCATCACACAGCAATCCACACTAATGAACGCTGTGAACTGTCACCACTATAGTTCATCACACAGCAATCAACACTGATGGACGCTGTGAACTGTCACCACTATAGTTCATCACACAGCAATCAACACTGATGAACGCTGTGAACTGTCACCACTATAGTTCATCACACAGCAATCAACACTGATGAACGCTGTGAACTGTCACCACTATAGTTCATCACACAGCAATCAACACTGATGGACGCTGTGAACTGTCACCACTATAGTTTATCACACAGCAATCAACACTGATGGACGATGTGAACTGTCACCACTATAGTTCACCACACAGCAATCAACACCGATGGACGCTGTGAACTGTCACCTATAGTTCATCACACAGCAATCCACACTGATGGACGATGTGAACTGTCACCAATAGTTCATCACACAGCAATCCACACTGATGGACGCTGTGAACTGTCACCAATAGTTCATCACACAGCAATCCACACTGATGGACGATGTGAACTGTCATCAATAGTTCATCACACAGCAATCCACACTGATGGACGATGTGAACTGTCACCAATAGTTCATCAAAGTGCGGCAGTCACTCGTTTGTGTTGCACTTTATAACAGCACGATGAGGTGTTGTGTGTGGGGGGTGGTGTGTGGGGGGGAGGTTGGAAGGCGTCTTTGGATGGGGGTGGGATTGTGGGGGGGTTGAGGGAAGGATGAGCAGGGACAGAGACAGACAGACAGACAGACAGACAGACAGGGAGGGGGAAGAAAGATGACGATAATACTGGGAGGAGGGCGGTAAAAGTAACAAAATATTAGAATATGCCAATGCAGCATGTTTTCATGGGAGTCTACAACTGTTTTGTATATTACACTCAGCCACAAAAGCTGAGAACCAGGCCAAGCAGACCCGACAAGAGCCGATAAAACTTGCAGATGAAGAAACGTCCAGGAGCTGCATCACAGGGCGTGCCACGTGTTATATCTCTGTCAGGGTTTTTCTCGTCTTTCTGTCAGTCCTCTGGCGAGAAATTTTAAGTTCTAGTTTTTTTGGTTTTTTGTTGTTGTTTTTCCTCGGTGAATCTTCTGGCGAGAAATTTCAAGTTCCAGGTTTTTCATCTTCCTCTAACAATCCTCTGGCGAGAAACTTAACGGGACTGTGCGGCCAACAGAATGCAGATGCATATTCCGGGACAATGTACTGATTTTCAGTTTCTCAAGGAGGCGTCACAGCGTTCCATGTCTAGATCACATGCATATATATACGTGTGTGTGTGCGTGTGTGTGTGTGTGTGTGTGTGTGTGTGTGAGTTGATTTCTGCTAGAGAAGGTTGCCAGAGTATAACACTCTCGTTGCCGTGGGTTCTTTTTCAGTGCGCCAAGTGCGTGCTGCACGGGGGACCTCGGTTTATCGTCTCATCCGAATGACTAGATGCCAAGTTTGATTTTCCAGTCAAACTTGTGAGACAGGGCGAGAGCGGGATTCGATCCCACACCCTCACGGACTCTGTATCGCCAGATGAGCGTCTGTACCATTCTGCCACCTTCCTTCCTGTTCTACGTGTACTGAATGAGGCTTTATCTGTATCCCACTGTTGTCAAAGCTTCGTTTTCATTTTGTCACCTTAATTATATTATGCTGAAGTTGTTGCTGTTGTTGTGTATGTGTTTGTATCCCACTGTTTTCATGGCTTCATTATCATTTGTCACTTTATTCATGTTGAAGTTGTTGCTGTTGTTGTGTTTGTGTTTGTATCCCACTGTTTTCATGGCTTCATTATCATTTGTCACTTTATTCATGTTGAAGTTGTTGCTGTTGTTGTGTATGTGTTTGTATCCCACTGTTTTCATGGCTTCATTATCATTTGTCATTTTATTCATGTTGAAGTTGTTGCTGTTGTTGTGTATGTGTTTGTATCCCACTGTTTTCATGGCTTCATTATCATTTGTCACTTTATTCATGTTGAAGTTGTTGCTGTTGTGTATGTGTGTTTGTATCCCACTGTTTTCATGGCTTCATTTTCATTTGTCACTTTATTCATGTTGAAGTTGTCGCTGTTGTGTATGTGTGTTTGTATCCCACTGTTTTCATGGCTTCATTTTCATTTGTCACTTTATTCATGTTGAAGTTGTTGCTGTTGTTGTGTATATGTGTTTGTCAAATGTTTTCTGTCCTGTGCTGTAGGCTGAGATGCAATGATAAAGAACATGAACAGGACTAGAAAGAGAAGGATGAGGCTGATTGACTGAACGTGAAATGGGTGAAGAATCAGGCACAATAAAGGCCTCATTGCAATTCTGGCCGTCCAAAGAAACAAAACAAAAAACGAAATGACAGAAACAAAGAAGAAAAGAAACGGATGAGAAAAACATTACTGAGATATCCCGCGAACAATACCAAGATCATGACAAAACATTACTGGGATACTCAGCGAACAATACCAAGATCATGACAAAACATTACTGGGATATCCCGCGAACAATACCAAGATCATGACAAAACATTACTGAGATATCCCGCGAACAATAACAAGATCATGACAAAACATTACTGAGATGTCCCGCGAACAATACCAAGATCATGACAAAACATTACTGAGATATCCCGCGAACAATAACAAGATCATGACAAAACATTACTGAGATATCCCGCGAACAATACCAAGATCATGACAAAACATTACTGAGATATCCCGCGAACAATACCAAGATCATGACAAAACATTACTGGGATATCCCGCGAACAATACCAAGATCATGACAAAACATTACTGGGATATCCCGCGAACAATAACAAGATCATGACAAAACATTACTGGGATATCCCGCGAACAATACCAAGATCATGACAAAACATTACTGGGATATCCCGCGAACAATACCAAGATCATGACAAAACAATACTGGGATACTCCGCGAACAATACCAAGATCATGACAAAACATTACTGGGATATCCCGCGAACAATACCAAGATCATGACAAAACATTACTGGGATATCCCGCGAACAATACCAAGATCATGACAAAACAATACTGGGATACTCCGCGAACAATACCAAGATCATGACAAAACATTACTGGGATATCCCGCGAACAATACCAAGATCATGACAAAACATTACTGGGATATCCCGCGAACAATACCAAGATCATGACAAAACATTACTGGGATATCCCGCGAACAATACCAAGATCATGACAAAACAATACTGGGATACTCCGCGAACAATAACAAGATCATGACAAAACATTACTGGGATACTCCGCGAACAATAACAAGATCATGACAAAATATTACTGAAATACTCCGCGAACAATAACAAGATCATGACAAAACATTACTGGGATACTCCGCGAACAATAACAAGATCATGACAAAACATTACTGGGATACTCCGCGAACAATAACAAGATCATGACGACAAAACATTACTGGGATACTTCGCGAACAATAACAAGATCATGACAAAACATTACTGGGATACTCCGCGAACAATAACAAGATCATGAAAAGAATAGTTATTACAACATATACAACTGCACGCGCGCACGTGAGCACACACACACACACACGTACTCTCTCTCTCTCTGTGTCTCTCTCTCACACACACACGCACACACACGATGGCATGACATCAAGTAGTGGGAACAGAAGTCATTGATTATGGCATGGCATCAAGTAGTGGGAACAGAAGTCATTGATTATGGCATGGCATCAAGTAGTGGCAACGGAAGTCATTCATTATGGCATGGCATCAAGTAGTGGCAACAGAAGTCATTCATTATGGCATGACATCAAGAGTGGGAACAGAAGTCATTCATTATGGCATGGCATCAAGTAGTGGGAACAGAAGTCATTCATTATGGCATGGCATCAAGTAGTGGGAACAGAAGTCATTGATTATGGCATGGCATCAAGTAGTGGGAACAGAAGTCATTCATTATGGCATGGCATCAAGTAGTGGCAACGGAAGTCATTCATTATGGCATGGCATCAAGTAGTGGGAATGGAAGTCATTCATTATGGCATGGCATCAAGTAGTGGGAATGGAAGTCATTCATTATGGCATGGCATCAAGTAGTGGCAACAGAAGTCATTCATTATGGCATGACATCAAGAGTGGGAACAGAAGTCATTCATTATGGCATGGCATCAAGTAGTGGGAACAGAAGTCATTCATTATGGCATGGCATCAAGTAGTGGGAACAGAAGTCATTGATTATGGCATGGCATCAAGTAGTGGGAACAGAAGTCATTCATTATGGCATGGCATCAAGTAGTGGCAACGGAAGTCATTCATTATGGCATGGCATCAAGTAGTGGGAATGGAAGTCATTCATTATGGCATGGCATCAAGTAGTGGGAATGGAAGTCATTCATTATGGCATGGCATCAAGTAGTGGGAACAGAAGTCATTCATTATGGCATGGCATCAAGTAGTGGGAACAGAAGTAATTGATTATGGCATGGCATCAAGTAGTGGGAATGGAAGTCATTCATTATGGCATGGCATCAAGTAGTGGGAATGGAAGTCATTCATTATGGCATGGCATCAAGTAGTGGCAACAGAAGTCATTCATTATGGCATGACATCAAGAGTGGGAACAGAAGTCATTCATTATGGCATGGCATCAAGTAGTGGGAATGAAAGTCAGTGTTTGCAAAGGGCCGCGAGCGGATCAACTGAAAGTATAGAAAAGAAATATATTTATTTCATTTTAGATTCGAATACAGGTATTGCTGGAATTTGAAGAAGTGTTTGGGAGAGTGTTCTATTCTTTGTACCATCAAATGATAGACTCGTTTAAAACGAATCAATGTTGGGTTTAGGGGCAACTCTGATTCACGTTGGAACTGAAAACAGGAACAAGGTCTGAAGAAAACCATTCCATTTCTAACCCCCACCCCCACCCCCCAATCCTCCACACCGCCCTCACAACCCCGCTGTTGTATGTTGTCAGTGGAAAAAATGACTGCATACTCATCACAGTTGTCATTGTGTTTCCAAGTGAAGGTTGTCCCAGTCATTACTGGCAGTCACCGAAGTTTCCAACAGAAATATCGTCATCTTGAACACGGAGGTTGAGACTCTTTGACATCAACACGGCATGCTGTTGTGGCGCTGTTGACTGTATTTGATGCCGCCTCAGAGACACCGAGACAGAGTCGGCAAGACTGATCCAGTGTACACCAGTGACGCTTCCTGTTTCGACATGGTGACTTGTCATCCAGTGTACACCAGTGACGCTTCCTGTTTCGACAGGGTGACGTCATCCAGTGTACACCAGTGACGCTTCCTGTTTCGGCAGGGTGACGTCATCCAGTGTACACCAGTGACGCTTCCTGTTTCGGCAGGGTGACGTCATCCAGTGTACACCAGTGACGCTTCCTGTTTCGGCAGGGTGCTGGGTCTCAGGAAAGGCCTCTTTACTCCGTATTTCCTCATTCCATCAGGGGGTTGTGGAAGGTTATAACGGCGGAAGGAGAGGACTGGCCTCGCCTTCCCATGCTGTACTCAAGACATGATGGATATGGATTTCATTGCCCCGATCATCGTAAAAAGCTGTGCGACCTTCAACCTTCTTTCAACCTTAAAAATGTGCGAACATAAGGCGACATTGCCTGGAACTTTCATTGTTGCTAAGCCTTGATTTGAAAGTCATGTCTCAGAAAAAAGAAAAAAAAGAGTGTTCCACAACTTTTCTGACCGAGTGTAGATATGGTTCAATTGTGGTTTTCTGGGCAGAGGGGAAAAGACACAGACGAGGAAGGTGGTGGGGAAGATGGGAGAATGTTCAAAAGTATTTTACAACCAAAATGTATCCAAACACTTTGATACAGCATCCAGATACTCCGCTTTTCCAGCCTAAATGTGCATAAGATTTTCGGCATGTGACTCAATAGGAGCAATTTTATTGGTCAGTTTTCGTTTCTGGAAAGGGAACACCACATAACGACTAAAATAGGTTATGGGCTATCAGTATACATGGCAACAAATTCGCTGTCGTTATTTGGTACTTTTTTCCAACCATACTATCAACACGTACACTCAAAGTCACAGAGTAAAAGTGATGCCAGAACATATTTATCAGAGGCCCTGATTGTGCTCTGTGACCTATTTTTGAGGACGCTGACGCCGCAAAAATTCAGGTATTCATGTGAGCCACACATTATGTCGACTAAATCAGGTCATAATTAACTGTATGCAGGTATGAAGGAATATTGGGGGTGGTAGTACATAACAAGATACAAACATAAATCGAAAATCATACACAAACACAGATACAGTAGAAATTAGGATACATACAAGTGCTTATCAATATAAAAACGTGTTCATACTCACACATGCACGCACTACACACACACACGTTTGAACAGAAGCTGCATATTACATGTGGATGGGGCTGATGACTAGATCTTTCGGTGGATGGGTTAGGGTTAGCACAATTCTATTTATCACACTGGATTTGTTCGAGAGACAGGGCATTGACCGCTTTGGGGAAAACGCTAATGGCGAAGCGATTGGTTTTCGTCCTTCTGTACCGTCGACCACAGGGGAGCATCTCGAAAATCTCAAAAGTTGGATGTGATTCGTTCTGGTTGATTGATTTTGCTTTTTTTGAGTAGCCGTTTATAATATATGTCTTCTAGAGAAGGTAGATCAGCCCCGGTATCTTGGTGGCAGTGTTTACGATTCTGTTAAGGGCTGCAACTTCTGCCTTGGAAATGTTTCCGTACCAAACAGTAATAGCGAAGGTTAGCACACTTTCAATGACTGCTCGGTAGAAATCAACCATGATTTCTTTTTTAATTCCGAACTTTTTGAGGCGCCGAAGAAAGTACAGGCGCTGTTGTGCTTTCTTAACATTTTTTGCCGTATTTTTCTCCCATTTCAAATCGTTGGAAAGGATCAGTCCGAGAAATTTAAAGTCGCTGATGATCTCTACTTGCTTGTCTCCAATGACAAGTGGTAAGGGATCAGATCTGGTCTTCCTGAAATATAGAATTAATTCTTTGGTTTTTGATACGTTGAGTTCTAAGTTGTTTTGATCACACCAGCTGACAAGTTCATGTACTTCTTCCCTATATTTTGACTCATCACTGTTCGTAATCAGCCATTCTAGAGTAGTATCGTTGGCAACCTTGACCATGGTGTTACATTCATTTTGAGCTGCACGTCATGTGTGAATAGTGAGTACAACAGTGGGGATAGAACACATCCCTGTTGGGTGCCTAATGTTGAGAATGCATGTGGAGGAAGTGAGGTCACCAACTTTAACTTGCGGTCTGCATCTTAGAAAATTTAGGATCCATGCACAAATTGATTCAGGCAGCGAGAGGTTTTTCAGTTTAAAATATAGTTCTGATGGCACTATTGTGTTGAACGCAGAGCTGTAGTCAATGAAAACGATCCTGGCATAGCTGTTAGGATTTTCGAGATGTCTGAGGACGTGGTAGAGGCCTATGCTAATGGCATCTTCAACTGATCTGTTAGTTCTATAGGCGAACTGAAAGGGATCAAAAGGAGGAATGCGGGTTTTTAGGAACTAATTTCAAAGCATGTTTGTGTAATCTCACATGAGGTTTTAGAGTATTAATGCTAGCATGATCCCACAATGTAGCATAATCTATGATTGACTGAATCTGAGCATATTTTTGAGACATTCTTTACATAAGTAATATGCTCAGACCATGAAAAATTATTACTGATAACAATACCAAGAACTTTGTATGATTTGATTCTTCAATCATAACAATGGAAATGAAGATATTGAATAAATTTGTTGACATTATCTGGCATTTCTGTCGAGTTGTTTCAGACATGCATTTAGTTTCTTTAGCAGTGACATATAGTTATGTTCCATCCATCTAACTAATCTGTTTACACTATCATAAATTGGATGTCTGAGACAGAGACAGAGAATGAATGAATGAATGAAAGAATGAATGAATGAATCTTTATTTTCCAACAGTGAAGATATTAGCACTTTGGCCGACTTACACATCTGCCGTTGTTCTAAGAGACACACAAACATGTACGCATATAAATGTAGTTATACTGAATACTTAATACATCTATAATGTACGAGTATAACACAGCGTCAAACTGAGAGACACAACATCGCTCACATCTGTACAGAACGGAAGCGAGTAACACACACACACGCACACACTCGCACACACACACACTAACACACACCAAGAGAAAAACAACAACAAAACCCTAGTATGAATGCTACACATGAATTATTCAAGTGAAATTAACACAGAAAAGTAACGATAAAATTTTAAACACAGATGTAGGAGACATAAAAGACAGCAAATAAGGCAACGGGTAATAGGGATATGGACAGATAGACACATTATGTGGAAGACAGAGAGAGGGAGAGACAGCGGGGAGAGAGAGACAGAGACAGATAGACAGACAGAGATGTAAAGATATGTCAGAGAGAAAGACAGAGAGAGAGAGGGTATATATATGGATATTTGTGTGAGTGACTGTGTGTGTGTGTGTGTGTGTGTGTGTGTGTGTGTGTGTGTGTGTGTGTGACATGAACTTGCCTGCGTCCACACACACACCATTCATACTGCTATCACAACTTACACACAAAATCACAAACTCCATTTAACTGACACACTTTTTTTTTTAATTTCCATCCCACACATGACCACTAGTTGCCAAATGCACAGATTATGTCACTTAAAACAGCACAAAGTTGTGTGTGTGTGTGTGTGTGTGTGTGTGTGTGTGTGTCACAACATTCCCTTGGTGAAGATTCTGGAGGAGGGGTTGAGGTTGTTGTTGAACATCACTGCGTGTTGACGTTTCACCATTTCACATAGGCTCTGCACAGTGAACACCACAGTGTGTTAACATTTCACACACTGCACAGTGAACACCACAGTGTGTTAACATTTCACACACTGCACAGTGAACACCACAGTGTGTTAACATTTCACACACTCTGCACAGTGAACACCACAGTGTGTTAACATTTCACACACACCCTGCACAGTGAACATCACAGTGTGTTAACATTTCACACACACACTCTGCACAGTGAACATCACAGTCTATTAACATTTCACACACACCCTGCACAGTGAACATCACAGTGTGTTAACATTTCACACATTGCACAGTGAACACCACAGTGTGTTAACATTTCACACACACACACACACACACACACACACACTGCACAGTGAACACCACAGTGTGTTAACGTTTCACACACACTCTGCACAGTGAACACCACAGTGTGTTAACATTTCACACACACACACACACACACACACACTGCACAGTGAACACCACAGTGTGTTAACATTTCACACATACTCTGCACAGTGAATACAACAGCCTGTTAACATTTCACACACTCTGCACAGTGAACATCACAGTGTGTTAACATTTCACACATTGCACAGTGAACATCACAGTGTGTTAACATTTCACACACACTGCACAGTGAACACCACAGTGTGTTAACATTTCACACAGGCTCTGCACAGTGAACATCACAGTGTGTTAACATTTCACACACTGCACAGTGAACATGTCAGTGTGTTAACATTTCACACAGGCTCTGCACAGTGAATACCACAGTGTGTTAACATTTCACACACACACTGCACAGTGAACATCACAGTGTGTTAACATTTCACACACTGCACAGTGAACATCATAGTGTGTTAACATTTCACACAGGCTCTGCACAGTGAACATAACAGTGTGTTGACATTTCACACACTGCACAGTGAACATCAGTGTGTTAACATTTCACACACACACACACACTGCACAGTGAACATCAGAGTGTGTTAACATTTCACACAGGCTCTGCACAGTGAATACCACAGTGTGTTAACATTTCACACACTGCACAGTGAACACCACAGTGTGTTAACATTTCACACACACACTGCACAGTTAGCATCACAGCAAATTAACATTTCATACACTCTGCACAGTGAACATCAGAGTGTGTTAACATTTCACACACACTATGCATAGTGAACATCACAGTGTGTTAACATTTCACACACACTGAACACTTTGGAACCAATCCAATGGAAACTGCACATGATGAAAAAGACATTTCCAATAACTGTCCACCACAGTTCCTGGTGAACCCTTCAGAGGACACCTGCACTGTGGGCAGGAACACAGAGGACACCTGCACTGTGTACAAGAACACAGAGGACACCTGCGCTGTGTGCAGGAAATGAACAGAGTACATCTGCACTGTGTACAGGAAGGGAACACAGAGGACATCTGCACTGTGTACAGGAACACAGAGGACACCTGCGCTGTGTACAGGAAATGAACACAGAGTACATCTGCACTGTGTACAGGAAATGAACACAGAGTACATCTGCACTGTGTACAGGAAGGGAACACAGAGGACATCTGCACTGTGTACAGGAACACAGAGGACACCTGCACTGTGTACAGGAACACAGAGGACACTCGCACTGTGTACAGAAACACAGAGGACACCTGCGCTGTGTACAGGAAGGGAATACAGAGGACATCTGAACTGTGTACATGAACACAGAGGACACCTGCACTGTGTACAAGAACACAGAGGACACCTGCGCTGTGTACAGGAAATGAATACAGAGTACATCTGCACTGGGTACAGGAAGGGAATACAGAGGACATCTGCACTGTGTACAGGAATACAGAGGACACCTGCACTGTGTACAAGAACACAGTGGACACCTGCGCTGTGTACAGGAAATGAACTCAGAGTACACCTGTACTGTGCACTGGAAGGGAACACAGAGGACACCTGCACTGTGTACAGGAAGGTACCACAGAGGACACCTGCACTGTGTACATGAAGTGAACACAGAGGACACCTGCACTGTGTACAGGAAGGGAACACAGAGGACAGCTGCACTGTATACAGGAAGGGAACACAGAGGACATCTGCACTGTGTACAGGAAGGGAACACAGAGGACACCTGCACTGTGTACAGGAAGGGAACACAGAGGACACCTGCAATGTGTACAGGAATGGAACACAGAGGACATCTGCACTGTGCACAGGAAGGGAACACAGAGGACATCTGCACTGTGTACAGGAAGGGAACACAGAGGACAGCTGCACTGTGTACAGGAAGGGAACACAGAGGACAGCTGCACTGTGTACAGGAATGGAACACAGAGGACATCTGCAATGTGCACAGGAAGGGAACACAGAACACATCTGCACTGTGTACAGGAAGGGAACACAGAGGACAGCTGCACTGTGTACAGGAAGGGAACACAGAGGACAGCTGCACTGTGTACAGGAATGGAACACAGAGGACATCTGCACTATGTACAGGAAGGGACCACTGAGGACATCTGCACTGTGTACAGGAAGGGACCACAGAGGACATCTGCACTGTGCATAGGATCACAGAGGACAGCTGCACCGTGCACAGGAAGGGAACACAGAGGACACCTGCACTGTGTACAGGAAGGGACCACAGAGGACACCTGCACTGTGTACATGAAGTGAACACAGAGGACACCTGCAATGTGTACAGGAAGGGAACACAGAGGACACTCGCACTGTGTACAGAAACACAGAGGACATCTGCACTGTGCACAGGAAGGGAACACAGAGGACACCTGCACTGTGTACAGGAATGGAACACAGAGGACATCTGCACTATGTACAGGAAGGGACCACTGAGGACATCTGCACTGTGTACAGGAAGGGACCACAGAGGACATCTGCACTGTGCATAGGATCACAGAGGACAGCTGCACCGTGCACAGGAAGGGAACACAGAGGACACCTGCACTGTGTACAGGAAGGGACCACAGAGGACACCTGCACTGTGTACATGAAGTGAACACAGAGGACACCTGCAATGTGTACAGGAAGGGAACACAGAGGACACTCGCACTGTGTACAGAAACACAGAGGACATCTGCACTGTGCACAGGAAGGGAACACAGAGGACACCTGCACTGTGTACAGGAAGGGAACACAGAGGACACCTGCACTGTGTACAGGAAGGGAACACAGAGGACATCTGCACTATGCACAGGAACACAGAGGACACCTGCACTGTGTACAGGAAGGGACCACAGAGGACATCTGCACTATGCACAGGAACACAGAGGACACCTGCACTGTGTACAGGAAGGGACCACAGAGGACACCTGCACTGTGTACAGGAACACAGAGGACACCTGCACTGTGTACAGGAAGGGAGCACAGAGTTCCCTGTATGTGGGAACACAGAGGACTTTTCCGCTGTGTACAGGAAGGGAACACAGAGGACACCTGCACTATGTACAGGAACACAGAGGACACCTGCACTGTGTACAGGAAGGGAACACAGAGGACACCTGCACTGTCTACAGGAACACAGAGGACACCTGCACTGTGTACAGGAAGTGAACACAGAGGACACCTGCACTGTGTACAGGAACACAGAGGACACCTGCACTGTGTACAGGAAGGGAACACAGACAGCTGCACTGTGTACAGGAACACAGAGGACACCTGCACTGTGTACAGGAAGGGACCACAGAGGACACCTGCACTATGTACAGGAACACAGAGGACACCTGCACTGTGTACATGAAGGGAGCACAGAGGACACCTGCACTGTGTACAGGAACACAGAGGACACCTGCACTGTGTACAGGAAGGGAGCACAGAGGACACCTGCACTGTGTACAGGAACACAGAGGACACCTGCACTGTGTACAGGATGTGAACACAGAGGATACCTGCACTGTGTACAGGAACACAGAGGACACCTGCACTGTGTACAGGATGTGAACACAGAGGACACCTGCACTGTGTACAGGAACACAGAGGACACCTGCACTGTGTACAGGATGTGAACACAGAGGATACCTGCACTGTGTACAGGAACACAGAGGACACCTGCACTGTGTACAGGATGTGAACACAGAGGACACCTGCAATGTGTACAGGAACACAGGACACCTGCACTGTGTACAGGAAGTGACAACATTAGCAACCCCATTGCCCTAACTGTAGGTCTTCACTGTGTTTCACATTGCAAAGTGGTATCAAGGCACAAAAACATAGGCCAAAGCATATGCATATGTAATATAATTTTTTTTTCTCAGAAAAACAACAATAATAAAAGAAAAAACAATGATAACAGTCCGACTTACCTGGAAAGTACGTGGTTCGTAAATCGCTAGGTCAGCTAGAACCTGTGTGCTCAGCTGGATGTTGTTCTGCACAGTGAACACAGTCAGTCTGTCAGTTCTGCACAGTGAACACAGTCAGTCTGTCAGTTCTGCACAGTGAACACACAGTCAGTCTATGAGTTCTGCACAGTGAACACAGTCAGTCTGTCAGTTCTGCACAGTGAACACACAGTCAGTTCTGCACAGTGAACACACAGTCAGTCTATGAGTTCTGCACAGTGAACACACAATCAGTCTATGAGTTCTGCACAGTGAACACACAGTCAGTCTATGAGTTCTGCACAGTGAACACACAGTCAGTTCTGCACAGTGAACACACA
>JAAQRG010291662.1:0-14375 GCA_011634625.1 Babylonia areolata | reverse complement strand
ATATATTAAGCTAAAAATTAAATTATGTTAACTTTGATCATGCTAAGAACAGTAAAGATCTAGATGAAAGGGGAACATCTGACATGGTTTCTTTGCATACTCATTTGTTATTTTTTTATATTTGTTATCCCCCATGATACTCAATCTATACATATTTGCATTTCATGGGTTTCTTCTTGACAAAAAAATAGAGCTAATTTAGGCTAGTGTAGGCTAGTTGTATTAACATTCAGATCGTTAACATACATACAGATCTAATTTAATTATTACAATGTAATTTTGATAATTTGTGATAGAATACTTCGGAAGGGTCATGCAAATCAGATGAGTCTCACACACACATGCACACATGCGCGTACACACACAGATGTGACAGAAAAAAATAAGTTAACTGACAGATAATTAATGGCATAATCACATGTCTCTATTATATTTGCACACAGTTTGCCACAGGAGAATATTGCTTTGTTGACTGCCCTGCTTAGTATTTTGATCCCTTAAAAAACAAACAAAAAAACAATGTCCAATTGAGAATTGTGCAAATGTCCAAGATGCATTTGTAATACTGCATATTGTGATAAGTACGTTAATGGAATTTTGTTTTATAAGTGAGCAAAATGTAAGGATGTTTCAGGAAAAAACTCCAGTATAACTGCTATAAACTATCATTACCATGGAATGTAATAGTTGTTGTAACTGCTTTCTGTTTAACTATAAATAATAATATCACATTTCTACATGACTGCCCTTCAGTGTCCTGTATGAGAAAAAAAATTACAAGTTTGTAAAAAAGGAAAATGTTTGAGAATGTCCCCGTTTCACTGGATTCAGTCCTGATCTGTTGATGGTTGCCATGCTTACAGGGAGCTGGAGGTGTTGGTGACAGGAGCAGCATGTTTACAACTGTTTGTTCAGAACAACTGGGTGGGGCCCCCCACCTCCACCCCGCCCTCTGCTTTTCTGGCTCCCTCCTTCTCTGACGATAAGGTGAGACGTCATGGACAGTATCTGCAGGAGCAATGACTTGATTGAGGGAACAAGATAGTGCATGTGTGTCTGTGGACATGCATGTGCCTCTGTCTTTATATTAATGTATACATACATTGTGATACATTATACATATTAATTATTATGTATGTGTGTAATGTATGCATGTGCATGCATGATTGTATGTGTGAGAATATGTTTATTTTTTTCAAATTTTGTCCAGGAATCTTGCCCATGGTGTGCCTTTCAAAGTTTCTTCCTCTCTGTGTGATTGACTGTCTTTCATGTATACAGTTTTGTATGGCTGCCGGAAAAAGAGGGCGATAAACAGGGGGACAAAGGGGATGTTACCTACTTCCGGGAGGTTATCGGCCGTAGTTCTCTCATTTTCTCCGCATAGGCGGATAGTAGTTTGCACAGGACAGGAATGTCAGACCCCTGCCGGAGTCTGCACTAGTTGGGTCACGGTAAGTATGTTATTTAAACGTAATTTTAGATAGAAAATTTCCTTTGTTCTGTTTCTGTGATGAGAACAAGTGTTCACCACCAAGAATAAAAGAATGCTAACTCTAGAAGAAATAATATATTTTCATAGCAGTGTAGTATCATGTTTTCTCTCTCTTATTACATTCATTATTTTCATGTCATCTATGAGTCCCAAAGACAGCAAATTGTTGTTCTTCTTGTATCCCCCATATTAAGTATGGTATTTTAGGGATTATGTTTTTTCATTCCATCTGCAGAATGTTACCATTGTTGAATGAACACCTGTTTTAGTGAACCAAAGACAGCAAGTAAGCATTTATAAAGTATCTTTTGTATTGAATGTGGTATTATTTAAGGTTATGCTGTATGTGTTATTCAGTCACCTAGCCGGAATTTGCTGTGGTATTTGATTACAGACAAACCAGGAGAGTGCTCTCTCTTACCTGAGTGAGGATGGAGAGGAAGCGTACAACCTGTCACAGTTTGCAGCTTTCCTTCAACTGGCTAGAATTATTTTCTTGGACTGCAGACAGTTCTTCTCATCACTGCAGGTAACATCTTTTCATCTCCAATAATGAAATAAGTTTGTTTTTGTTGGTTTGTTTGCTTTTGATGGACAATATATGGCAAGCATGACAGCTCTTCTTTTTTTTTCTTTCTTTTTTTTGGTTACATTCTGCGTAAATTAAGTTATATTCAATGAAATCATGAATGCTCAAATAGGGAAACTAAAAGGAATGACAATCATCTGATCACTCATCAAACCGTATAAAAAATCAGCCATCATAAATTTGTTTTCAGACCTACAATTTTGGAGTAAAATGTGGAATTCATTTGATGATATTTTTTAGAAAAAAAAATCATGCAGAATTTTAAAAAAAATATAAAAGTATTAAAACAAGAAAAGAACAAAGTCCAGTGTATATGTCATGATCGTGATTGGTTTGATCATTTGAATATTATATACCACCTTCCTGAGTGGGAAACTCTTAAAGCTTATAGATCATACTTCCCTTATGTTAGAAGTCATTGCTAGTCTGCTCACACGAACTACCACTTTATTCACTAATTTAGCCAAGGAGAATGGGGAAGTCTCCTTCTGAAGCAGCCAGCCACACAACTGTGATGCAAGATTACGCTGATGGTTTAGTGCACAGTGTCATCAATGTCCATCTTATGTATAACTGTTGGTCATGTTTTTTCCCCTGTTCATATTACATTGAATACACACAATGACTATTATCTCCTTTAAAGGTGACATTATGAAAAGGTAAAGTTGTCATTGATGATTATTTCCATGTGAGGTCTGATATTTCCTGAGATTTGCAACTTGAAGCTGTGTTGTGCAGCACATTGCAGTTTAGTACTGTGGTTGTTTTTTCAAACAACCTGGGGCAGGCAAAGTATTATGAGTGCAGTATGCTGTTACCAAAAAAACAGAGGAGCTGTTTACTTTTTATTGTAAAGACTAAAAGAGTCACTGAAGAAACTATTTTGCATTTGTTGGCCAGACATGGGACTGGTGGTTGGCACGATGCCTGATGGTGCAACAGTCCCTTCTGGATCAGAAGTCACCCACATTGAGAGCTACCATCTTGGAAGCTTTGGAACTGGGTGAGTGTGTGTGTCCATGTGTGTCTGTTCTGTATTTTTACATATGTCCACATTGTGTGATTTTAGATGTGTGTGTGAGTGAGTGTAAAAGTTGGATTTTTTTTACCAAGATTATTTTGTGTGTGTGTGTGTGTGTGTGTGTGTGAGAGAGAGAGAGAGAGAGAGAGAGAGAGAGAGAGAGAGAGAGAGCCCATATGTGCATTTGGTATGTGCATTTGTGTGTGTTTGTGTCAAAATGACTTTTTATAGTGTGCAAAGTAAAAAATTGATTTTGGTACTGACGTTATTTGGGTCATTTATGTAACATAGTTGCTATTATAAATTCATATTTTCATATTTATGTAGCAAAGTATTTTGCTTTGTTTTTTTCCCACCAGTTGCCAAGAAGGAGTCACTGATCCATGATGAGGCCAACAGGTTTGATCATTTGGAGAGAGAGAGAGAGAGAGAGAGAGAGAGAGAGAGAGAGAGAGAGACTTGTCTTTGATTATGACCAGAAACTCAAAAACCGAAGTATTGAGTGCTGTATAAAACATGCTGGATTAAACTTGGAAGCGAGAGAACAGCTGTGTAGAAAATCTTATACACTGACTACTTGAAATTTACTGAGTGCTAAAAATTATCTGTGGTTTAGTATAATGATGAATATGAATGACTGAAGAAAATCTGCACTAAAAAAGGATTAAAAATATCCTTCACATATGGTACAGGGTGAGAGAAGAAAAGGTGAAGGGGGAAGCGATGTAAGAAAGTTTTATATGGTCACTGTATCCAATTATTTGTTAAGAATGCATCCATTGATAATGCTTTTTCAAGGGAAAATATCTTTATGTCACTGCAATGTAAGTTAGTCAGCTCTCCCCCTCCCCTTCTATGATATTATTAAACTTGATGGTGGTGTGTGTTTACAGGGATGTGGCGGTGCTGTTTCACATTGAGGCATCACACATGTGTTTGTTTTACTGGGAAGACAAGATGTCCAGTGACCATGTGACAAAGGCGAGGAAGCTGGCAAGCCTGGACATTGAGCTCACAGGTACTTATGACATGACACCAGTGGTAGTTGCATCAACAGTGTTAGCATCAGCAGCAGTAATAGTAAAACAGGATTAAAAGAAAAAAAAAGTATTTGTATTTCTTTTTGTCACAACAGATTTCTCTGTGTGAAATTCGGGCTGCTCTCCCCAGGGACAGCGTGTCGCTACACTACAGCGCCACCCATTTTTTTGTATTTTTTCCTGTGTGCAGTTTTATTTGTATTTCCTCTTGAAGTGGATTTTTCTACAGATTTTGCCAGGAATAACCCTTTTGTTGCCGTGGGTTCTTTTACGTGCGCTAAGTGCATGCTGCACATGGGACCTCAGTTTATCGTCTCATCCGAATGACTAGCGTCCAGACCACCACTCAAGGTCTAGTGGAGGGGGAGAAAATATCGGTGGCTGAGCTGTGATTCGAACCGGCACGCTCAGATTCTCTCGCTTCCTAGGCGGACGTGTTACCTCTAGGCCATCACTCCACTGATTGATTGATTGGTTTTCAGCCACTGATCTTTGAAAATTACCACCTTTGTTTGTGAAACTTTTTTTTACACATTAGTGTGGGTTTATATGTTTCATTATGTCCATAACATTTAGATTCATGACTTGTTAGTATTGCTTTATGTTCACTGTTCCGAGTGGCATCCAGAGTAAATATCAGGAACACCACAGAAGTTAAGTGTTCTTTTGGCACTAAGGCCTTTGTTGACTGGAAGTGTTCGGTGATCTTCAATGTGTGTTGGAATATACATGGCTAATATACAGTTTCGTATGCATGAATATGTGCATCAAGACTTTAAATCTGTATGAAATAGGTGCATGCATACTCATGCATAGGCTCACACACTCGCATGCACGCACGCACGCATGCACACACACACACGTACGTGTGCACACGCGCGCGCACATGCACATAGACACACACACATAATAATCTTGGTAACAAAATCCATAGTTTTAGTACTTTTACTTTGTATGGTATTTTCACTCACACACACACACACACACTCTCTCTCTCTCTCTCTCTCTCTCTCTCTCTCACTCACACACACACACAGAGTCACTCTCAAATGTCACTTTCTCTGACTGTATCACTCATCATGAAGAATCTGGCTCATCTGTGTTTTTCAGGTGCTCTGGGGAAACGCACACGTTTTCAGCAGGACGACAAAGCTCAGTTGATAGTGAAGGTCACTCGCAATGAGGAGGAACACCCTCTGCTGCCTGTGGGACTTTGTGATCCAGAGTTCTCTGCTGCTGTTCCCAAGGTAAGGGAGAGAATCTTTCCAATGACATTGTCATTTATTTGAACATTTTGGGGAACATTTATCTGGTAAAGCTGTGATTTTGGCGATTGAATTATGTCACTCACACACCCATGCACACACGCATGCAGCACAGACGCACTCACGCACACACGCACGCAGCGTTCACGCATGCACACATGCAGTCTCTCTCTCTATGACTGCATCATTCATAATGGAGAATTGGGCTCATCTGTGTTTTATTCCTCTTCAATTTGGTGATTGTGTTATTTGAATTATAAAATGTGTTCAGTATTCTTTTTGCAATTGCTTGATTGTTCATGTGTTTGTTCAGCTGGTAATTCATTTCAAAAGAAATTACACAAATGTGTATAAGATGTGCCTGGAACTCTGCAATGGTCAAATATAGTTTTCTTTTCATTGCAGTTTTGGTCATTTTACAATCACTTTGTTAGTTCTTTAGAATGATTTAAGACTGTGTAATTGCTGGCACATCCGTGCAAAGCTGTTGATCAATCTGTAAGAGTGCATAGTGTGCATTAACCCATTGCTACTCAGAATGTCCAGTTATGAAATACAAATCAATGAGGGATATAACTTGTCATTGTCTTTGACGCCCAGGACAAAGGACACAGTAGCCAGGCAGACAGGACATGGGACACTTGTTCTGTTGGTCTGTCAGGTCTATGGTTTAAATGCTGCCAGAGTCTGGTGGGTTGAAGGCAGAGATTGTTTTCATCTCCAAGGTCGACATGTATGCAAACCTGCTAGTGCCTTTACTGTCTTTGTATGTGTTTGTGTGCAGTATTTTGAATTTTTTTAAGATTCTATGTCTGCATTCAGTGGGTGAGGAAATGAGAAGTTTGAACACGTCCAGCATGCACCAACCTCAGAAATATGGCTGCCTAAAAAGTGGTCTGAAAATGGTCAGAAAAATAATAGGTGGAAACTACTCACAGAAATGAGTGGACATGAGAGTTCCAGCCTGCAGTTGCAGAAGGAAAGACAGCACCAGCATGTGGTGAAGGGACGATGATGTCAGACATGTCAGCTGGACACATAGGATTTCTCTTGGTGTGTTGCAGAGTCTGCTGCTGGATGATGACACTGTGCTGGACAAGATACAGTTCAAAGATGAGGAGACCAATGTTGTCACACAGTTGTCGCCCCTGGAACAAGCACTGCTCTTTGCTGTCATGTAAGGTTTTTGCTGGATAGACTTTTGTCTTGCCTTTTATGTCCTGACTTCCAGGCAGACACACACACACAGGCACGCACACATGCATGTACACAGATACACTTGTATGCATGCACACAAACAAACACAAGCTTGCACACACAGGCACATGTGTCACACACACACACACACACACACACATACACACACACACACACACACACACACTCATACTCACACACACACACACACTCATACTCACACACACACACATACACATTTACACCCACGCTCCACCACCCCTCCCAAACACACACACATACATGTTTACATTTTAGAACACGTCTGATATCACTCAAAGTGAAAAGACGTTAAATTGAAGAAAGAACATTTTATAATACTTAATGCCCCTGTATTAATGGGTCATGTCAGTTTGCTTTTCGACTGAGGCTGTGATGGGTTTATGTCTAGGTTTTAGTGTCAGCAGTCTGATATCTTTGGAAGGAGACAGCAATGATTTTATTGCATGTGGCCCACTTGCTCAGCTACTCTCCACAGTTAGCAGTCATTGTATGCAGCTGAGTTGGAGTGTTCAAGAATGTGGTACATAAGAAAAATAACAACTGATCTCTGCTGAGGTGACTCAAAATAGTGCAGGGTCTCCTCTCATGACTGGTCTAACTGCCTGACATTGATAACACCTTGTGGCCTGCTGGAACTGGGAGAGTGACTGGCCTAACTGTCTGACATTGATAGCACCTTGTGGCCTGCTGGAACTGGGAGAGTGACTGGCCTAACTGCCTGACATTGATAGCACCTTGTGGCCTGCTGGAACTGGGAGAGTGACTGGCCTGACTGCCTGACATTGATAGCACCTTGTGGCCTGCTGGAACTGGGAGAGTGACTGGCCTAACTGCCTGACATTGATAGCACCTTGTGGCCTGCTGGAACTGGGAGAGTGACTGGCCTAACTGTCTGACATTGATAGCACCTTGTGGCCTGCTGGAACTGGGAGAGTGACTGGCCTAACTGCCTGACGTTGATAGCACCTTGTGGCCTGCTGGAACTGGGAGAGTGACTGGCCTAACTGTCTGACGTTGATAGCACCTTGTGGCCTGCTGGAACTGGGAGAGTGACTGGCCTAACTGCCTGACGTTGATAGTACCTTGTGGCCTGCTGGAACTGGGAGAGTGACTGGCCTAACTGCCTGACGTTGATAGCACCTTGTGGCCTGCTGGAACTGGGAGAGTGACTGGCCTAACTGTCTGACGTTGATAGCACCTTGTGGCCTGCTGGAACTGGGAGAGTGACTGGCCTAACTGCCTGACGTTGATAGTACCTTGTGGCCTGCTGGAACTGGGAGAGTGACTGGCCTAACTGCCTGACGTTGATAGCACCTTGTGGCCTGCTGGAACTGGGAGAGTGACTGGCCTAACTGCCTGACCTTGACAGCACCTTGTGGCCTGCTGGAACTGGGAGAGTGACTGGCCTAACTGCCTGACATTGATAGCACCTTGTGGCCTGCTGGAACTGGGAGAGTGACTGGCCTAACTGCCTGATATTGATAGCACCTTGTGGCCTGCTGGAACTGGGAGAGTGACTGGCCTGACTGTCTGACATTGATAGCACCTTGTGGCCTGCTGGAACTGGGAGAGTGACTGGCCTGACTGCCTGACATTGATAGCACCTTGTGGCCTGCTGGAACTGGGAGAGTGACTGGCCTGACTGCCTGACATTGATAGCACCTTGTGGCCTGCTGGAACTGGGAGAGTGACAGATTGTCTGTCCCTTGATGAGGATGTCATCATGTGTTGTGTGGGAGATTCATTTTGAACCGTATAAAAGTAACGCCACTTAAAATGTTTAGACGGTGGACACCACCACTACCACCACTACCACCAAGAAAGATGCATGCAAACAAAATGCTTGCTTTGTGTTCGTTTCTTTTTGTTGTTTTGTGGTTGTTTTTGTTTTCTGCTGTGGTGAAGCAGTTTACAAAAATTGTCAGTAAGTGATTAAACTCCAACAAAGAATGCCGAATTACTTTCACTCACACAGGGAGAGTCACAGACGGGCGTTGGCACGGGAGCGTCTGACAGATGAAGAAACCTTGACTTACCTGCAGGTAAGAGCTCAACTTAGAAACGCTCTGTCCACAGTGTTACACCTGACCTTCATGCCATATTTCAGAAGTATCTTGTCATGTAGCTTGCAGCCCTGACTGTCTTATACTTTTTTACTTCAATTCTTACTGACATATAAATGAAGTCCATTTACATTCAGTTTTCAAAATATCTATCATCATAAAGGAACATTTTGCTAAATGAGTTTGGAAATATATTAGATTGATAAGAAATTAGCTGTGGAGTCTGCAAGCTACATCTGTTGACTTTATCCACTGATCTCCTTCATTTAAGAAAACTTTATTTGAGACCTTTTTCATGTTATCTGTAAATAATTAAACATTGCTCAGAGTCATTATGTTCAAAGTGTCTTTTTCATTTGAGAGATTATCACAATTCATGTGTTGCACATTGCACATTGATCTCTGTCTCTGTCTCTCTCTAAATATATATATATATAATTATATATATATATATATATATAGTATATATTCATACCTTTGTTTCTGTGGATTGATCTCTCTCTGTCTCCGTCACAACAATTTATTTTTCAATTTTTAACTCCACTGAGAAATACACAGAGGAATAAAATATGTTGCTGTTGGTTTTTGCCAGCACATTATTGGCCAAGTGTCCAGCTGGCCGGTGTCCGTGTCGGCCCTCACGCTGCGGTCCAGGCTGGAGAAGGACAGTCGGCGCAGAGTGGAGCGGTCCATGCAGCAGATGGAGGTCAGAGCACAGGGTCAGACACCTCATACACATGGGAAAAGTCTGGGGGAGAAAATAAAAAAAAGCTTTTCCGGGACTATGGTCATGACATCTTGAAAATATGGAGTCAGAAGAGTTGCAAGATAAAGATTGAAGCAGAAATTAAAGTATATGACTTCAGAAAAAATTCTAATTTGTTAATAGAGCTTTATTTGAAATAGCAGTTGCATTTTGATGACCTGCATTTTGCTGGACCTGTTTACTTTAAAGAAGACATGGCACAGATGCCTTGTTTCATGTCACATTAATGATGTGTCAGTTTGTAATGTTCAGAAAATGTTAACCAGACACAAAGCTGACATTGTGGACATTGTTATCTTCAGAGCTGCTAAAAAAAAAGAGTAAAAGCTCTGCAATGGCAGCAGAGCACATGCTTGCACGCACGCACGCATACACACAAACACACACACACACACTCTCTCTCTCTCTCTTTCTCTGTGTGTGTGTCTCTCTCTCTCTTTCTCTCTTTATCTCACTCTCTCATTTCTTAAGAGTTTATCTATAGAATTCAGAAAACATTAAACATGTTACTTATAGCATGCACATGTTAAGCTCAAATCTTTGGATCTCAGCGTAAGGAATAACTGTGATTTCTAAAATGTATTAATGTTCATATAAACTTCTGAATATGTAGCTGTCTACATACATGCATAAATAAATGTCTGAACATGTAAACATGTACGTCAACATGGGTGATGTGTTGATCAGGAGCTGGTCAACCAGACTCAGAGACCAGACCCCCCTCCTGCTGTGCGACTGCGACTGTTTTACGCCGCTCAGCCCAAGACTATTTGGGCCATCCAGGTATGAATCATAACCACCATGATCTTTGTCACTGTGTTGAAGTACTGATACTTCTGTAGGAACTAGGCATACACTGTTATCATCTCTGTATTGCAGACATACCAAGAATCTGCTTACCGTATGTATTTTTCTTGTTAGTATGTTAAAATAATGGTACGTGCAGAGGATTGACATGTCATGACATGTGATCATCATCCTTACATACAACACCTACACACAGTTTCCACTACAACATTATGGTGCCATTCTCGCCAGCTGTTTGGTTAAATAATATTTGGTTATCAAAATTTGTCACGTCGCGATACAAGTACAGTCATGAATCTGACAGGACAAGAGGAGCCGATTCAGACAGGAACTCATGTCACAGCCTGTACTGTGTTAGATCAAAGTGGTGACAAGAAACAGTGCGTTGTCTGGGCGCTGAAAGCACTGGGTGATCTGACTGGTGAAAGCAAAACACAGGAACTGTTTATAACATCTGATAGATAAAAAAAACAACAACAACAGACCATGTTTTTGGTCACATAAATTCTGTTTTCAAAAATGGGCTTGTTGGGAGTTAAAAAAGGATGCACATTTATAATTCAGAGATGGCAAAATATAACAGTTTGAAATAGAGTTGGCACTCAAAAAAAGACTTAAGCCATGAGTATCCATCCTGGAAATTTATGTTGTGAAGAGGAATTTGTTTTAAAGAAAGATCATTGGAAGAAGTTCTTCTGTATATGTAGTAAGGAGAGGGGAGGGAGAGCTTTATGGAGAGAGGGAGTTTGGTGCAGGGGACAAAGAAGGGTGTGTGTGTTCATTTTGATTGCCTGTTCATGAGTGTATGAATATGTAGTGAGAGTTTGTGTGTGTGCATGCATATGTGTGTGTGTGTTGTAAAGCCTTTTATGATATGTGTATGTTACTGTACTTTGGTTGTCTTATTATTTTCTGTGAAGGGAGTTTGTGTTTTGATATTTTCACTTTAGTTCATCAAATCCTCCCAGATTATTGAGTTAGTCAGTGGTGTACATGTCGTTTTAAGAGCTCTAGGAATAACTGCACTTGGCACTGTGTGAACATATGGTTTATATTGTTCCTGTACTCACAGTACAGTGCAAGGAAGAGAAGGCTTTGGTATTTGACTAGAAATATTCAAACAGGCTTTTTGTACAACCAGTACATTATAAACTCCAAATGTTGTGAGCATTTTCACTGCCTGTCTGTATTTCTTTCTTTCTTTCTTTTATTCTTCACATGATGATGATGTTGTGCTGGTGATGTCAGCCTAGAGATTGGCAGGTCCCCTCACCCCAATTTCCTGGGATGGTGATCCCTGACAGCCATGTCACCTGAAGTGGGTGTGGACAATGAAACCTGAATGAATACAGGACAGTCAGTGGCCATTTGTTGTCAGATGAAATGATGTAGTGCACCAGCCGCCGTGGCGAAGTGGTTAGTGTCACGGACTGACGGCTGGGAGGATGCGGGTTCGAATCCCAGCGGAGGTGGGTTTTTTTGACTGCGGCCTGCTCCTAACCCAGAGTTGAGTGTGCTATGGGCTTAAATGGGGAGACTGGGACCACACAGTTGAGTATCATCCACTTCACGAATGCATCTTTGGGTGTGTTGCTTTGATTATCTGACCAACACTGCAGGTGTCTGTATCTATCCGGCATGGTTGACGCCAGGATATCATTATGAAAGGAAGCGTAGAGTACAGCCTTGTCACGTAGTCCCAAATCCAAAATGGACCTCCATAGCAACATCATCATCATCATCATCGTCATCCTCCTTCATCATTACCAATATAAACAAAAAAGTCCCAATGTCTGTGGCCTTTCATGCCCTGCTGTCATGGTGACCTCAATTTTGATACCCCTCCACTTCCATGCTTGGGGTGAGTCCTGTCAAGGTCTTCAGTGTTGGTGGATTTATGGGGGACTGCCATTGGAGGGACGTGGTGGCGGTCTCAACGCTGGGAGGGATGCTCACTCAGTCTGGCTCCACGACTAAGCCATTATTGTCGTCAGTAGGGGGCTTAGAAGGTGGTGTCCTAAGTAAGTTAAATCAGAACAGGCACCACTGAACACCACCGAAGTGACTCAGCAGCAGCACAGGGTCTCCTTTTGTGTGTGGCCTCCTGGCGACCTAACATCAATGGTTCCCTGTGTGTGTCTAAAATATGTGTGTTTTTAAGGAATGTATTCCTTTTTAATCTAAGCATTATTTACTTGATATTTTTATTGTTTGGTGAATCATGCTTTTTCATTCGTTCTGTGAACGCATTGGATTGAGCTTTTGTAATGTTTTATGTTATGTTCTTATCTGGCTCGATGATGTAAGGCGCTTTGAGCTGTATTAGTGCTGGATATCGTGCCATAGAAAAGTCATGAATTATTATTATTATTATTCCCTGTGGGCTGCCGACACTGGGAATGTGATGGATGAACCCAGGTGTCGCCGTGTTTGGGTGACTCGGAATGAACGGTGTAGGAGTAATGGCACTAACGGGGCAGATGACGGGGCAGCAAAAAAAAAAAAAAAAAGAAAAAAAAAAGAAATGATGTGCTGACTACTCTGTTGGACAGTCCCAGCTGGCGTCACTGCTGCTGTCTCTGGGCTGTGTGGGTGCGGCACTCAGCATCTTTGAGCGCCTGCAGCTGTGGGAAGATGCCATTGCCTGCTATCAGCAGATGGGCAAAAAGGAGAAGGTAACTGCTGCATTTGTGGGTCTGCCCTGTGTGATACCTCAGTGAGTTGTCAGACCTGAATGTATTGTTTCTGTGTAAAGAGAACAGGAGAGTGTGTACTTCAGAGACAGTGAGTGAGTGTTTTTGTGTGGATTCTTCTGCGTGTGAGAAGGTGAGAAAGAGAGAGAGCATATGTGTGTATCAGTGTGACTCAGTTTCTCTTTATCTCCTTATGGAAGGAACACTGTTAGTTTAGCATTTGATTGTCTTCTCTATGTTTCCCTTTCCTTTTTTTTTGGATTTTTTTCTCACTCACTGTTTTGCTGATGGTGGATGGGTTGTTTGCAAAGAAATGTCAGTGACTGTCTAACCCTTTTTGTACTGCAAGGATTTAAGCTGGTACAACTTTCCCAACCAATGAGGTTTCATCATCAATTTTTAGATGATTCAAAAGATTGACAGTAAGCATAGATCATTCACATATTACCTCACCTGTCAGTGTTTACAACAGTCATTCTGAATATCATTGTCAGGAACAGAAGCATTACACACATAGAACAGTTTGTTTGAGACATGCCAGATGGTGAAACACAACTTTCTGGCTATAATCGTAAATGAAATGTGCAAAAAAAGTGCTCAAAGTGCGCATCAATTTAGAATGTTGTTCGGAAGTTTACCAAAGGTCATTTCCCTTTGCTAATTGTTCACACTTAGTTGACAGGTAGACAAAACCACTTTGATCATCAATGCTTGGTCATAGGCACTAAAATATACACACTGGCACCCATGCTGTACTCGCACAGTGTGGTGCAGAATCAGTCATGCTACATTCTTTGTCAGTGAACGAACTTCTGCAGCTGCCACCACCACTGCCACCACCACTGCCACTACTGCTGCTGCTGTTCTTCCCCTCTTCTCTTATTGCTCCTGCTCCTGCTGTTGCTGGTGGTGGTTGTTTTCTTTTTTTCTTAATTATTGACAACCATGTGCCTTAGTGTTATTCTTCTCTCTTCCATATTAGTATGCACTCGAGCCATCCACACCTGTGTTTTCTTTTTTTCTATCTGCATTCATAGGCTGCAACTCCCATGTTCACTCATATCTACAAGTGGGCTTTCACAGGCATGAGTGCATTTACCCTGCCATGTAGGCAGCCATACTCCACTTGAAGGGGTGTGTCCACAAATATATTCACTCACCTTGCAGGCAGAGACAGCAACACCTGTGTTCTCTCTCCTTGTATTACACTACAGGCAATCAGCCACACATGTGTTCTCTCTCCTTGTATTACACTACATGCAATCAGCCACACCTGTGTTCTCTCTCCTTGTATTACATTACATGCAATCAGCCACACCTGTGTTCTCTCTCCTTGTATTACACTACAGGCAATCAGCCACACCTGTGTTCTCTCTCCTTGTATTACACTACAGGCA
>JAAQRG010291661.1:12500-14342 GCA_011634625.1 Babylonia areolata | reverse complement strand
CACACACACACACACACCACCACCACCACACACACACACACACACACACACTCACACTACTACTACTACTACAACACCACCACACACACACACACACTCTACTACTACTACTACTACTACAACCACCACCACCACCACCACCACCACACACACACAACACCACACACACACACTATTACTACTTCTACTACTACTACTACCACTACCACCACCACCATACCACACACACACACACACACCACCACCACCACCACACCACACACACACTCTACTACTACTACTACTACCACCACACACACACACACGAAACACCACACACAAAAAACAACAACAACAACACACACACTATTACTACTACTACTACTGCTACTACCACCACCACCACCACCACCATACCACACACACACATACCACCACCATCACCACACACACACCACACACACACACACACACACATTTTTCTTCTACATTCCTGTCGCCATGCTACATAGTCAGGTCAGTTGCAGTGATGAACGAACACTGCAGTCCACGGCAAGGACTCGGACTCCACCTGATCCCACAGTTTCTCTTCAATGTCCATCGCATCATTCCAGAATTCTGGCATCACACCCAGTGTAACACGTAGGTTGGGCACGTCTGAAGGAATTGCGCGGTCAGGGGATTGGACGCCTAAGACTAAAGGGCGCTGGTCTGTGCTGGATATTTTGATCCTGTACAGGTGAGCCCACTTTTCTCTCTCTCTCTCTCTCTCTGTATGTGTGTGCGTGTGTCAACACACACAGACAGACAGACACACACACATGTATGTATGTGTGTGTGTGTGTGCGTGTGTGTGTGTGTTGTTGTTGTTGTTGTTGTTGTTGTTAGATTTTATTTTTTTTAATTATGGAAACCAGTCTTCAAAACACAAATCATTCATCTACCTGAACAAGTTTAATTACGAAAAAGACCGAAAACGTACAATATATGAAGAAAAAAAAAAGAAGAAGACATAACACAAATCGCAAAATAGTTTCAGCTTCGCTACAGCTGCATTAGGACTTTAAACATTGATTTAAACAGAATAGAATTAAACGAACAGCTCTGCAGCTGAGATAAAAGTGTTAGTGGCTGTACCTATGTTATCTCTTACCGCTCGCACACACGCTCACACTGACGTGCACAAAATAGAATTGCCCACATATTCATTACAAAGCACACACACCCCCGTTCTTCTCACCGCACCTTATAAACAACACATCACCCAGATAAACACTCAAAGACTGGATTCTTCTTCTTCTTCTCCACCGCCTTCTTCTCCTCCTTCATCTTGTCGTTGTTGCTTCTCCTCCTCCTCCTCCTCCTCCTTCTTCTTCTTCTTTTCCCCCTCCTCCTCTTTCTTCTTCTTCTCTTCCTCCTCCTCCTCCTCCTCCTCCTTCTTCTTCTTCTTTACCGCCTCCTTCTTTTCCATCTTCTTCTTGTTCTTGTCGTTGTTTCTTCTTCTTCTTCTTCTTCTTCGCCTTCGTCCTGTTTTTGTACTTCTTCTCCTCCTCTTCCTCCTCCTTCCCCTTCTATTTCTTTTAATCTTTTTTTTCTACATTTTCTCCCGCCTCTTTCACCTCGTCAGCAGCTCATCTGGTGGTCTGATCCAGCCGTTTCCTTTCCTTTCTTGGGAAATATCAAAAGTCAGCGGCAAGACGTCTTTAAGGGTATCGCTTTTTATTTTCTGATCTCAGCAGAAGGAGGACTATTGTCTTTTCTCCTTTTTTTCTTTTTAAGGCAGACACACGGTGAGAGGGAAGAAAAAAAAAGAGGAAGAAGAAGAAGAAGAGAGAGAGAGGGAGAGAAGAGGAATGCATATGG
>JAAQRG010291661.1:0-5000 GCA_011634625.1 Babylonia areolata | reverse complement strand
TCTGGTTATGAAACCAAGATGTGTGTGTGTGTGTGTGTGTGTGTGTGTGTGTGTGTGTGTGCGTATATATATATATATATATATATATACAAGGGCGGTGCAACTAAAGATGGCTTCTTTTTAATTAAAAAAACCCACCACACTATAATGGTAAAGACAAACACAATGATGTAAGAAATAATCTTCTTTTACAATGGCGTCTTTTTTATGAGTACGGTAATACAGACAACAGGGCAACAATGTTCGCATCAACAAGATGCGTTAAAACTCTATGCCTACAACAAACATTTGTCGACAGGTCTAGAAGTTAAAAAAGTTTTCATAAGTAATCCAACATTGAAACTAATGGAACTAAAGAGTTGTTGAAGTTTGCGTAAAAATGGGGTTCCAGAAAATGCAATGAAATCAGTGCGAAAACCAGAACACGAAAGAAACATCTCCAAGTTTCCGATCGACTGTACAGAGTATGGACAACGAACTTTATTTGTATGTGTGTGGCCAAACCACTGAACCGAAGAAATCGCTATAAACTTGTCACGAGAAACGAAAGTTGTCAGTTTGGATTAGTCTTAGATATCAGAGGTACAGGATTTACACATCTGTGCGTGTTGTTAAACAATTTTCGACCGTTTACAAGACAACATACCGACTGTAACCATAGCGCCTGCAGTATCAAGGAAGATGTTATAAACATGTCCACCTACGTAGGTCTGAACACGTTTTTCAAAACGTCTGATGGTGCAGAAAAATGCTAGAACTATTTAAACATTGAACCTATTTCAAGGACTTTACGTTGCACTATGATGGATTATTAAAGGTAAAAGGGTTCAAGGTCTAATAGCCCTTTACGGTCATCGGGGTAGTGAATCCATACCCACTGTGTCTAGGGCTCAGCATAGGAAGGCGGGGCCCAGTCCTCTCCTTCCGCTCTTTTAACCTTCCCCAATGGAAATCAGGTTCCCACCCATTCACACCTGGGCATAATGAGGAAAAATCAAAGTAAACTGCTTTCCCCACGGACACAGCACCATGCCGAAACTGGACCTGAACCCTGATCACTGGTGAACACTGGATCAGAACCCTGATCACTGGTGAACACTGGATCAGAACCCTGATCACTGGTGAACACTGGATCAGAACCCTGATCACTGGTGAACACTGGATCAGAACCCTGATCACTGGTGAACACTGGATCAGAACTCAGTCACTGGTGAACACTGGATCAGAACCCTGATCACTGGTGAACACTGGATCAGAACCCTGATCACTGGTGAACACTGGATCAGAACTCAGTCACTGGTGAACACTGGATCAGAACCCTGATCACTGGTGAACACTGGATCAGAACCCTGATCACTGGTGAACACTGGATCAGAACCCTGATCACTGGTGAACACTGGATCAGAACTCAGTCACTGGTGAACACTGGATCAGAACCCTGATCACTGGTGAATACTGGATCAGAACCCTGATCACTGAACACTGGATCAGAACCCTGATCACTGGTGAACACTGGATCAGAACTCAATCACTGGTGAACACTGGATCAGAAATCAAACGCCTAACCGACACTGCCACGGCTTTCGGATGGATAATGTAATTTCGTGATCTAAGCTCTTCTTTTATTCTTCATCAGCAACAACAGCAGCAGCGTCATCACCACCACCATCATCATATTGTTGTCACCACCACCACCACCACCATCATCATCATCACCATCATCAACAACAGCTTCTTCTTTCAAAAGCTGCTTCATCTGTTTAGTGAGCTCGAGTTAAACATCCAGTGCATTGCTGTACGAAACAAAAAAAGGTGACCACAAGCAGGATGTCACTTCACGCGGAATGTTGCTTGCAGCAAGCTCTGGCCTGGAAATCCTGCCACCGCCAGTTCATCAGTAACCTCCCGCACAATTCCAGTCCCAGTCCAAGTCCCAAGTACTTCTATATTCCAGTTCGCCCCTCTAGGCTTCATCTCTTCAACAACAATAACCGTTCTTTTTTTATTTTTTTATTGTGGCGGGTAGAGTGGAGAGGTGGGGTGGAGGTGGGGGTGATATGAGACAGAACAGGCAAAACTCTCCACAAACAAGAACAACAACCGCTCGCACAAAGAACAACAACAAGACAGCGTCATCAGAAGAACGACAACGAACCACCACCACCATCATCATCATCACGACCACCCCTCCCACCGCCACCACTACCACCACCACCGTCAACTCCCCTCCTCTCCCACCACCAAGGTCACGCGATGTAGGCGATCCAATAGAGGATGTTGAGGACGATGAACGACGCCGGGAACATCACGCGGGCGGCCCGGTCGATCTTGCTGACGCTGTTGAGGCCGAGGGCGTTGCGCACGCGCTTGTTGAGGCGAGCCCTCCGCGTGGCCAGGAGGCAGGAGAGAGCCGCAGACAGGCTGCGTGGGCACGTGGGTTCGAACTTGGTGGCCCTGACTGTCCCGAAACGGCCCACGCCGTTGTCCAGCGCCGCCGCTGCTAGTCCCAGCTCTTCTGATTCCAAGGAGTCCTGTGAGATGAGAACAGGGATCGTGCATTGTGGAGAAAGGTTAGGTTGGGGAATGGGTAATTGCAATTTCTTTCTTCTTTTCTTTTCTTCTAATGAGATGATAACTAGAAAATCACCTGATATTTTATAAGCAAGCAATCAACTGAAAAAATCCCAAAAACACACACACAGAAAAAACAAACAAACAACACACACCTACAACATCAACAAACAAAGACTTTCATCAGTAACCATCCAATGTACCAAAGCTCTCTCCAGCCAGCTCTTTCAGCCGACCTGCGAACGAACGAACACCCGCACAGCCAACCAGCCAACCCATTGATCATCCCCTGTACTACCTCACACAATTAGCCAGTCAACTAACCTACCAACCAGCCCACTCACACTTCCTAACAGGGCTAACACAATCAATATACAATTACCACACGTACAACGAACTCACCCAGCCCACACATCACCAAATCAACCAACCACACCACCTTTCCCAGCTCACACAACCCAGTCCAGCCAACCACACCCTCCTTCCCAGCTCACACATAACCAAATCAACCAACCACATCCCCCTTCCCATCCCACACAACCCAGTCCAACCAACGACACCCCACATCCAACTCAATCATTTCATTTCTCTAGGGAGTGGTTGGGTGGCTGGATGGCTGGGGTCTGGGTGGCTGGGTGGGTGCGGGGGTCTTCCGATCTTCTCTTTCCCCTATACACTTAGTTGTTTTAATTGCAAGGGGAAAAAAGTTTATTTTTTTTACAGTGGGTCCTCCATCCTCCTATTCTTTCCACACACACTTACCTCTTCATCCGAGAACTGTCCAGCTCCCCCACCCCTCCAGCCCATCACCCGCACCCCTCTCCACACACCTACCTCTTCATCCGTGTACGAGTCCTGTCCAGCCCCCACGCCCACCCCTATCCCCCACACCCCACCCCCAACCTCCCACTCACCCCCACACCCACCTACCTCTTCATCCGTGTCTGTGTCCTGTCCAGCCGGCCTCTCCAGCGGCTCCGCTGTCCCGTACTTGGTGAAGTGGTGGACAGCGGCGAACTGCACGATGGTGGCGAAGACGAAGAAGAAGCACATGAGGACGTAGATGTCCAGCGCTGTGGAATAGGTAACCCTGGGCAGGTTGTCCCGGCTGTCCAGCGCCAGGTAGGTCATGGTCAGCATTGTTGTGGACCCTGCAAGAGAGAGAGAGAGAGAGGAGAGAGGGACAAGACAATACAACATTCTTTATTTTTTGAGGATAATAAATAAGCACCGGCGCGCTTTTTTTTCTTTCTTTTTTTTGGTGCATACAGTCCCTGCCCTAAAACTTGGTCTACACTATATAATGCTACACATAATTTTATGTCATAGCATGCACTACACAATACTCCACGCAGTCATAACATGCGTACACAATACGACATAAAGGCATAAGCATGGTAATGATAACACACACACACACACACACAGAGGGAGGGTGAGGGAGGGAGGGGGGAGGGAGGGGGGGGATGTGGGTAGGATTTGCATAATTTTATTCCTTTTTCGATATTCCTTGTGACTCCTCCGGTGCACTTGATAATACAGGCATATAGTTCTGGAATGTGGTGGTGGTGGTGTGGTGAGAGGTGTGAGCTTCTTTGATGGTGCTTTTGTTTGTTCGTTTAATGTTCTTGTTGTTGTTCTAGTTGCTGCTGCTGTTGCAGTCTTAGTAGTAGTAGTAGTAGTAGTAGTAATAGTAGTAGTAGTAGTTGTTGTTGTTGTTTTTGTCATTGTTGTACCAGTTGTTGATACACTCATCCTTCTTATCCTTCTCCTCCTCCAGCTGCTTCTTCTTCATTGTTGTACCTCCATTCAACCCCCAACACCCTCTCTCCCTCCCTTACCCATTCAAAATGATAATGCATTTGAACAGATCTATGAAAATACAAAGAATGTGATGATTTGTCTTCTTCTTCTTCTTCTACTTCTTCTTCTTCTTCTTTTTTCATTCTTTCCTTGGCTGAGACTCCCACGTTCACTCGCATACACGAGTGGAATTTTACGTATATGTCCGTTTCTACCGCCGCCATTGGGCAGTCATTCTGCGTCTTTCGCGGGTGATGACTTGTGAACATTAAACTATTTGGAGCCTGTAGTCTAGATCTCTTCTGTGTCTCCTATATATTTTTCATCGGTATTTATTAGCTTGTTTGTCAACTCTTGTAGCGTTTAGAAATTTGAGTCAGGTAATATTCTCCAACCAAACGTATTTAGGAAGCTTCACAAGAACAAATTAGGGTGTACTGATCAGCTAACGTCCTGTGTGTATTAAAAGAACACTGCACCAAAATCTGATGGAGTCTCCCGTCAGACCGACGGACGAGTAGGCGGGTAGGCTTATCTGTCGGTGTGTGACCTCATATGGGAGAAGAGGCCGATTCAGGATGCGCAGCACTTGCCACAGGTGTTGCAAGGGAAAACGTCTCCAGAAG
>JAAQRG010291658.1:12500-14286 GCA_011634625.1 Babylonia areolata | reverse complement strand
CATTCCTGTCCTGTGCAAACTACTATCCGCCTATGCGGAGAAAACGAAAGCAACTACGGCCGATAACCTCCCGGAAGTAGGTAACCTCCCCTTTGCCCGCTGGCTAGCACCCTCTTTTTTCCGGCAGCCATCATGACTCCTGTTCCTGTGCTCTTCATACGGCTAAGGTTGTTTTTTTCGTATTTTCTGTCTGTCTGTCAACTCTCTGGCGTTCTTGTTTTTTGTCAAATTATGTCTCCAACCAGTCCACATAATTATGTAGCTCGACTGGGCGATCGCACTAAATAATTTGGTATTTCACTGATGATAATCAATAAAATAAATAAATAAAAAAATAAATAAAAGAAGAAATAGCATTTGTGTAGCACATTTCTCTAAATGAATTCAGACATTCAGACACCTGTAACCTCAGTTTTTTCTCAGTGAGTTGCCAGCCCTTCACTGATGAGCAAATTGGTCAGCAGCAGTCATGGGATTAGAAATTTTAAAAAAAGAAAAAGAAAAAAGAATGAAGCCAAGGATACTGACGAGGATGACGTTCACTCCGTCCACTGTCAGTTTATAGTAGTAGAAGTTCACAGCCTGGTGGGTGTACATGATGATTTCACTGTGGTGCTTCCGGGGGTTCTGAAACAAACAGGATATCCATTCACAGTTGTGTGTTCTGGCCGGTCACACAGCACACACACACACACACAAACTCTCTCTCTTTCTCTCTCAAGCACACACACACACACACACTTTCATGCAAATACACACACACAAATATACACACACAAACACACACACATAAAGTGATAAACATATGCACTCACTCACACAAATATACACACATTCTCACACACATACAAACCCATTCACATACACATACTTTCGCACTCTAACACACGCACAAGCACACACACTCTCTCTCTCACACATACACACACATCAAATACCATCATCCCAAACCCAACATACACAGTGACACCAAGATTACGATACTCTGCCTCAGTCTATCAGATGAGATGATAAACTGAGTTCCCAAGAGCAGCATGCACTTAACACACATAAAAGTACCCTGGGAACAAAAGGGTTGTCCCCAGCAAAATTCTGTGCAAAAAAAAAAAACCACCCTGATATCATAACAAATATGCTTGCAGGCAGAATGTATAAACAGATCCACCCAGGACAGCAGCTAGAATTTCATGCAGAGAAATCTGTGACAAATAGTAAAGGGATGCCTGCACTTAGCGCATGTCAAAGAACCCCTGGCAATATAGTGTAGAAAAATCCACTTTGATAGGAAAACCCCCAAAAAAATTGCAGGCAGAAAAAAATACAAAAAAATGGGTGGCGCTCCTCAGTGTAGCAATGCGCTCGCCATGGGGAGAGCAGCCAGAATTTCACACAGAGAATTCTGATGTGTCAAAAAGTAATACAATACAAAAATACAATGCAATACAAAACAAAGCTCACCAACACCATCTGACCCTCATGCTCCACGTGCACCTCTTCTGGCGACAGGAACAGAATCCTCAGCAACATCTTGGAGTTCACCTGCAGAACAAAACAACGTGAACAACACCAGCCACCATGGTGAAGTGGTTAGCGTCATGGACTGACAGCTGGGAGGACGCGGGTTCGAATCCTAGCGGAGGTGGTTTTTTTGGCCCATGGCTGGCTCCTACCCAGAGTTGAGTGTGCTGTGGGCTTAAATGGGGAGACTGGGACCACAGTCGAGTGTCATCCACTTCAAGGATGCGTCTTTGAGTGTGTTGCTCTAATTACTTGACCAACACAGCAA
>JAAQRG010291658.1:0-7500 GCA_011634625.1 Babylonia areolata | reverse complement strand
AAGTACATATTCATGAAGATTACAAAAGGATACTTGTGTTCATGTAAGCACTCACACTCACATGCACTTACACACAAAAAATAAACTTGTTTACATGACACACACTTGCACTGACGCTCGCACACATTAGTAAGCATGTGTACATGATAAACACTGCACTCAAAATACACACCCACATACATGAGTGAGCATGTGTAAATACTACATAACAAACACTTGCACTCTAACATACACACCCACACACATCAGTGAGCATGTGTACAAAAACAGAATTGCACTCTCACTAACACGCATGAACATTTTCAGAAGCATGCATCCATGGCACATTTGCACTCACACCAACTCACACACACACACACACACACACACACACATCATTAAGTAAGTTTCCTTGCACTCAGCTACACACACACACACACACACACACACACACACACACATCATTAAGTAAGTTTCCTTGCACTCAGCTACACACACACACACACACACACACACACACACACACACACACACACTACACACATCAGCAAGCATGCGCCTATGACACACACTTGCGCTCACATGCACACACACATCCGCATCAATAAGCACGAGTCCATGACACACAACTGCCCTCAGACAAACATTCACCCACACACATTAGTAAGCAAAAGCACATGACAGATATCAGCTTAAGAGAGAGAGAGAGATAAACAGAGAGAGGGGGAGGAGGGGGGAGAGAGAGATAAAGTGAGAGAGACATTGAGAGAGGGGGAGAGGAGTAAGAGAGAGATTCAAGATTCAAGATTAAAAAACTTTATTACTCAAGGATAAAGATTTTAGGCATCACCCAGTCTTCCAATCTGTCCTTGTGACAACAATTACGAGGGTCATTCAATAAATAAGGTGAATTTTTCGGTATAAGGACTTCTAATACAGATAGAAGCTTACTTTTTTTTCTTTTTTTTTCAACGTAGTCTCCCAGCACTGTAACACACTTTTCACACCTGTGCACAAGCTTCCGTATTCCCTCAGCATAAAAATCTTTGGACTGATGTCTCAGCCAGTCGCTCACAACACTTTTGATTTCATCGTCACTTTCAAACTTTGTGCCTCTCGTGAACGCTTTCAAGGGACCAAACAGGTGAAAGTCTGAAGGGGCAAGGTCTGGGCTGTAAGGGGGATGAGGGAGCAGTTCCCAGCCCAGCTCGTTGATGGTCTGCACCGTTCGGGCTGCTGTGTGAGGCCTTGCGTTGTCATGATGCAAGATGACTCTTTCTGACTGATGACCCCTGCGTTTGTTCTTCATGTCTTTCTTGACCTGCCTCAGCAGTTCACAGTAGTTGGCACTGTTCACAGTGCTTCCTTTCTCAAGGAATGAAATGGTGATTGGGCCTTGCATATCCCAAAAAACGGTGAGCATCACCTTCCTCGTGGACCGCTGGGACTTGAACTTTCACTGGAGAGCCTACGTGCTTCCACTCCATGGACTGCCATTGACTCATAGTGCCAAACCCATGTCTCGTCACATGTGACCACCTTCTTCAGAAACTCATCACCATCCTTCTCATAGCGGCAGAGACACTGCTGGGACAACTCGACCCTCCTCTGTTTGTGCTCTGGAGTAAGCATCTTTGGCACCCACCGGCAGCTGACCTTCGAGTAGCCAAGGTCATCATGGACAATTTTTTGTGCTGTCCCAACAGATAAGCTCAAAGTCCTTGCAATGTCATCCACTGTCACCCTTCTGTCAGACTGAATGAGGTCATTGACTGATTCGATCACCTCAGGAGACCTCACTTCTGTAGGCCTTCCAGGCCTGTCTTCATCCTCAACACTGTTCCGTCCTTCTTTAAACAATTTAGCCCACTTGTAGACATTTTTTCGGCTGAAACATGTGGCACCATACACAGTTGACATTCTCCTATGAATTTCAACTGGTTTGCACCCTTCAGCAACCAAAAACTTGATAACTGACCGCTGTTAAATCCTGGAGCATGCTTCTTGGTCGGCCATCTTTGTTAATCGCCAAAACTCTCAAAGTTTTTTTTAATCTGCAAAACAAATTAAATCCATGTGAAAAAGAAGTAAAACAAACAAACAAACAAAAAAAAGTAAGCTTCTATCTGTATTAGAAGTCCTTATACCGAAAAATTCACCTTATTTATTGAATGACCCTCGTACAATAAGAACATTAACGATAACGCCAAAAAATTAATAATTTTGTTAACACTGCTACATCCACTGCTACTACAACGAAGAATGATCACCACCATCATCATTAACATCGTAAAAAGTAATAAAACGAATGCATTCATACATTCATATCCATACACATACACACATTCTCTCCACCCAACACACACACATACACACACACACACACACACCTAAAAACACACACACATATACTTATGCACATACAGAGACATGACCGAGAGAGAGAGAGAGGGAGAGAGAGAGAGAATTGTTGAGTCACCATAGTCCCTGCCAACGACAGTCAAAAACATCAAGCCTGCAGCGATGATGTAGATCAGTGACAGCCACCAGCCAAACAGCAGTGTGTACAGCACATTGAAGGGCCGGAAAGTGACAACTGCAACAAGCAATTGGAGGAACAATTACACAGTTTGTGTGTGTGTGTGTGTGTGTGTGTGTGTGTGTGTGTGTGTGTGTGTGTGTGTGTGTGTAAGCATGCATGTGTGTCAAGTCAAAATGATCTTTACTGAGGGTAAAAGAATAAGCTTATACAGCTTTTTTATATCCTACCCTCAGAAAAAAAAGAAAGAAATTTTTTTTTTTTAATTAAAAAAGGAAGAAATGGGGGAAGTGGGGGTCTGGAAAGGATAATATGGAAATAAACAATTACAAGAAACACACACAAATTCTACCGAGAACAACAACAACAACAACAGAAATAATACAAGCGTAAATAGCAATAAATTTACATATGATACTGACACGATTACAACATGCAGTGCAACATTCTTACATCATTAACTCTGTGTGTGTGTGTGTGTGTGTGTGTGTGTGTGTGTGTGTGTGTGTGTGTGTGTGTGTGTGTTTGCTTGCTTGCTTGCTTGCATGCATGAGTGCATGCATCTGTGTATGTGTAAAACATATTTTGTGGGGCTTTTTTGTTGTTGTTGTTGTTGATGTAATGACATACTATTTGCAAGCAGGATTATCATCTTGTGTGTGTGTGTGTGTGTGTGTGTGTGTGTGTGTGTGTGTGTGTGTGTATGCATTTTTTTCATTCTGTTTGTATTTACTTTGTTTTCATGTACCGCTGCATGCCATGATGTAAGCAGTACTGTTGTTTATACACACTCTTTCAGGAGGCACTCAGAGCTCTCTATATGGGAAATTTATGCCAGGTAAAGAAAACTACATGTATCAATAATGATGATAAAGATATAATCACCCCCCCTCCCATGCCCCCCCCCCCCAACTTTCCCACCCCCACCCCCCAAACCCTCTGTCCTCCAGAAAAAGAACAAAAGACTACCAACATCCTTATCAAACTTTTGATAAGCAGCAACAGGGCAGAATTTCTCTCTCTCTCTCTCTCTCTCTCTCTCTGTATAAAAATATAATGCACAGACCCAGAAAATTGTTTTCAAGCAAAGCCAGGTGATCACATTTTTGATGACACAGTTTTCTTATCAGAACCATCCCCCTCCAAGTACGCTCCTCAAAGTAGAGCACCTGTCTCTGTGACTCCCCTCCACCCCCACCTCCACCCGCTGCCCACAAACCCCACCCTCCCATCACCCACATCCTCCTATCCTTAATGCACACCCCACATTTGATTTGATTTGATTTGACTTGAACTATCAGGACTCCACCCCCTCAAACAACAGAACCTTCACTACACCTAGAACCCGGCATGAAAGAAATTGACCTCAAAGGCAAAAACCGATAGGTTATTAACCCCACAGCTGCGATTCCCATGTGGGGTTTTTGTTTTTTTTTAATATTCATGGTGGTCTTTCTTCTTCTTCTTTAAAAAAAAAACTTTTTTAAACCAAGAAGTTTTGATAGCCATGATCCAATTTTTGTCAAGACATGTTTTGGATCCAGTTTTTGTCAAGACATGTTTTGGATACCACTGTGGTCCAAAGAGTGAACCCTGTCGCAGGTTGCTGGATCTTGGAATCAGAAATTTTCTTCCTGAAAATTGCGTTTAATCTAACGTACTTACCGTGACCCACTGGCGCTTTTTCTGGCAGGCATCCAGACCCCTGCCAGAGTCTGCACCAGTGAGTCACGCTGAAGTATGTGTAATTAAAAGCATATTTTGATGTTATTTGTGTGTATCTGCGGCTGCCTTCACCTCTACACTCCATCTCGCTCACTATGATCGGCTTCGGATCCACTCTGTTTACGCATACCCAGATTCAAACACTCGACTGTTGGCTGCCGTTCTTTCTCTGTCTCTGGACCTTGCAATTGGAATGAACTTCCTCTTTCACTTCGTCAAGTCTCCACACTCAGCTCTTTCAAGTCCGGCCTTAAAACCCACCTCTTCCCAAAACAGCCTCCCTTGCCTGCCTCTTCCTTGTCTTCAGTTTCTACAGTTTTAGAGTTATGCATGCGTGTGAATGACTGCTGCGAAAGCGCTTTGATTTGTGTCTGCACAAGATTCAGCGCTATATAAATACCATTATTATTATTATTATTATTATCAACACAGATTCCAGCACAAAGCAGATCTGCACAACTGTTGACTCTGGGGGGTCAGGAGCAGCCACGCTATTCATCCCATGGGGTGTTGCTGGGATGTGAACTTCACGAGTTCAGTAAAGAAAGCTAAGGCACAATCTTCAAAGTTTTCATGCATGACAGACAAAACTATTATTCTTTTGCTCGAGCTTGTGATTTTACATTTATCATGCTGCCTGTCTATTTTTGGAGCAAATGGAAAATCTTTCTCTGGACACTTCTTTAAAAGTGGGGTTTTTTTTTATATCAAGGTATGTACTTGCACAATCTGTTTTTAAACACACACACACACACACACACACACACACTAACACACACTAACACACACACTAACACAAACAAATGTATACACATGTACACATACATCCACACACACACACACACACATACAAATGTGCACAAACAAATGTGCACACACGCACAAGCATGCACACACACGCACACACACATTCACACACATCCATATACATGTACAAACACATGCATACACAGTATGCATACATACATACATACACACACACACACACACAAACATGCACAAATACACACATACACACACACACACACACACACACACACACACACACACACACAGTGAACATATATGTACGCATACATACACACACAAATGCCCCCCCACCCCCCACCCCCCTCCACACACCTATGAAACTTATCCTCCTGCTCAACTAGGAACAAGTGTGTCTCTTTCATTGATAACTCAACAGTGCATCATAATGAGACCACTGAGAGACTGGTCCAAACCAGACAAGAGTGGAGAGGTGGATCTTCATTGCTGAGGGCGTACAGGGCAGTAAGGTGGTGAACATCACAACAAGACAACGCCAGCAACATTCATCTTCAGATCAAGAAACAATCCTTGTTTTTTCATATCAAGGCACGTACTGGCACATTCTGTTTTTAAAAACAAACACACGTGCACACACACACACACACACACACACACTAACACAAACAAATGTATACACATGTACACATACATCCATACACACACACACATACAAATGTGCACGAACACAAACGTGCACACACATACAAGCATGCACACACACACATCCATACACAGTACGCATACATACTTACATACATACATACAAACACACACACAAACGTGCACAAACATACACATGCAGACGCATGCACACACACACACATACACACATGTGAACACATGTACGCATACACACACAAATGCCCACACACACACATACACACACACACACACCTATGAAACTCGTGCTCCTGCTCAACTAGGAACAAGTGTCTCTCTTTCATTGACAACTCAACAGTGCATCATAATGAGACCATTGAGAGACTGGTCCAAAACAGACAAGAGCGGGGTGGTGGATCTTCATTGCTGAGGGCGTACAGGGCAGTAAGCTGGTGAACATCACAACAAGACAACACCAGCAACATTCATCTTCAGATCAAGAAACGATCCTTGAGTTTCAGTTTCAGTAGCTCAAGGAGGCGTCACTGCGTTCAGACAAATCCATATACGCTACACCACATCTGCCAAGCAGATGCCTGACCAGCAGTGTAACCCAAAAATGAATACAGCAACAGTGCCTTTCCAGGTTGCTCGAAATGCCATATGACCAAAGTCAGATCACAGTTGCAAAAGGACCCGTCCCCGTCCCCCGTCCCCGTACCCTGTCCCCCGTCCCCGTACCCTGTCCCCGTCCCCGTGGTATGCAAATGATATTCAGTGATCCGAAGTATTTCACTTAATGTCATTTTGTCTCTGTCAAGGAGGTCTGCAAGTCAGGACAGGCAATGAAGCTGATGGGGCCTTACATTATACACAACACATTTACATAACCTGGTGACCTAACCTGTTCATGTGCTACAAAAGCAGGATTCATGAATATTTATTGCATGAACTTGATATGAACAATAGCAGTTACATATCCAGACACAGATATAATTAACAATCATAATTATGATAGGAATGATAATAATCCAAATAATAATAATATTATTATTTATTTTCAGTCTAATATCATCATCTTAGATGAACAGCCTATAAATAAATAAACGAATGAATAGATATAATCATGTGACTGAGCTTTAACGCGCATAACCATTGTTACCCTCCCCGTGTTGCCAACCATACTCAAAAGGCGTGCATGCAGGATATCTTCTTGTTTTCAAGACCCATGAACACTGACATGGATTACTGGATAATCAACATGTGCATTTGATCTTTTGTATGCACATATACATGAAGGGGGTTCAGGCACTAGCAGCTCTGCACATCTGTTGATGTGGGGGGTCAGAAAAATCTCCGTCCTTAACTCACCAGGTGCTGTGACCAGGATTTGAACCCAGGACCCTCAGACTGAAAGTTTAACCCTTTAACCACATGGCCATTGCATCCGTCCTGTCCCCAGTTTAAAATAACTTTTGTGAATAGACATTGAATCAATGACCACAAGCACACATTCTCACACACACACACACACACACACACATGCACGCACACACACACAATGTACACACACACACGCATGCACACATGTATGCACGCACACACACAAACACAAACGTACACACACACACCCACGCCTAGTTACGTACTTCTGGAGGGCTTGACTTTGTTGATGTCAGAGTACAGATCCTGAACAATCTCAGACCTGGTGCTGATGGGACGCGCTGTCACGTGACTCTTCCATTTCTTCAGACCAAACTGACACACAGGCAAACACACACAGTGCGATTCATGCAATTAAACACATGCACGTTTAAAGAGAAACAACACACACACACACACACAGA
>JAAQRG010291645.1:0-14356 GCA_011634625.1 Babylonia areolata | reverse complement strand
TTTCACAAACGTGACCAAATTTAGTGAAGATGATAAGATTGTGCACTGATATAGCACTTACCCTGCGATTACTTAATTAAAAAAAAAAATTATTGTTGCTGTCCTATCTGATAGAGATGGACTCGGAGTGTTTGAGAATTAAAGAAATCTAAACTAAATAAGTAATAAGTAGTTATCCTTTCTGCAACAGATTGACAAGTATGAGAAATACAGAAATTTTAAAAAATGAATAGAAGAGATTGATTTCCACTGTACAACAGATTGATTTGGTGCATGTTTAAATAAAAAGAAGAAGAAATTTTAAATAGATTAATTGCCAGCCTCTCTTCAACTGGATCGACTTGGTAGATATTAGAATTACAAAACCTAAGATAAATATTTTTTTTCTAAAAACTGCCATCATCTCTGCACCAGATTGATTTGATGTGTATGAAAATCAAATGAAATAGAAAAAATTGAAGTGATAAATTGCCATCCTCTCTGCAATAGATCAACTTGATGTGTATGAAAATTAAAGAAATTGAAATGAATGAATAGATAGATAAATAAATTATTGTGCTGTCTGTAGCGAATTGACTCAATAGGTATTCAAATTATAGATATTTAGATGAAAAACATGATTTTGAAAATTGCCGTCCTGTCTGCACTAGATCAACCTGATGGGTATGAAAATATAAGAAATTAAAACAAATAAATAGATATGTAAACTACTGCCCTGTTTATAGCAAATTGACTCAGTGTGTATGGGAATTAGAGAAATTTGAATAAACAAACTTTTTCTTTTTTAAACTGCTGTCCTCTTTGTGAACAGATGGACTCGATGGGAATGTTCTACAACCAGTTCCCAGCCAGTGACACATCTGTGACGGGAATCGTCACACTGCTGGCCACTGCCAAGACCCTGTGGAAACTGCAACAGGAGATCATCAGCAATGACTCGTCCAGTGACATCATGTTCACCTTTCTGCAAGGGGTGAGGAGTGGAAATCCTAGGGTTTGAGTTGTTTTGTGTGGTGTGGGGGTGTGTGATTGTTATTTCTGGGCCAAGACTCTGGAAACTGCAACAGGAGATCGTAAAGAATGCCACGCCCAGTGACGTCATGTTCACCTTCCTGCAAGGGGTGAGGAGAGGAAATCCTAGGGTTTGAGTTGTTTTGTGTGGTGTGGGGGGTGATTGTTGTCTTATAAAGCGTTCTGGTAACAGTATCATGTAATCAGGTTGTTCTTTTATCTTGCATTTGATCATCTAGAATTTTGGCAAAAGTATTATGTAATCAAGTATTGTTATTGTTATTACTATTATTATTGTTGTTGTTATTATTTTTATTATTATCATCATCACCATCATTATCATTGTCTTATTTTTTTAAAACGTTGTTGGTAGTAGTATCATAGTAGTAGTAGTAGTGTTATTATCCAGGTGTTCTATTGCCGTCTTTTTGTCTGCTTTCATTCTTCCTTCATTCTTTTCTGCTTTACACTGCCTTCCCAGTCCTCTCCCCTTTCTTTTTCCCAGCGGCCCTTGACACTTTTTTTCTCTCTGTTCGGCAGTCTGTGATGTGCTGCTTTGCTCTGGCGTTTAGGTAGTGAGATTGTAAAAACAGGGATGGGCACTAGCTGTCCATTTTGCAGTGTTATTTGCCTTGTTTATGTATTTCATGTGTGGCTTTGAAGTTTTTCAAAAATATATTTTTTTTACAATTTTTTTGTTATCTGGAGATGATAGATTATGTAGAAGGGTTGACATTCTCAGCATAGCTTGGATGCTTTTACTACAAGGATCTTGGTGGTTAAAACAACGTCATGAACTGTGTTGTTTGCAGGGGGGACAGGGGGTGGGGGTGGGGGGGAGGGGTTCAAATGTGTCAGAGTTCTGTGTATAACTTGGCTGAATTTTTTATTTAGTTGACAGTCCTGATATGGCCCTGTGCGGTTGTGGGACTGAAAGCGACAATGTCAAGCGACAGATGCAGCTCGTGTGTCATTATTTGGAAGGCAGTCATCCTTCAGTCTCAGAAGACTATGGAGCTGTGCTCTGGGGGATGCTTCTGGCACAGCGTCAGTTGTGGTTTGACAGGCCAGTTCCAGACTGGCAGTCTCTCTCCCACGCTTTGCTACAGGCAAAGTCTGATGCTGGTCTGTCAGCACCTTCCATCTTTGCTGTTCCACCACAGACTGTAAAGTGTCGCTGAAAACTTGGAGAGGCCTTCCTTCTTTGCTCTTCCACCACAGACTGTAAAGTGTCGCTGAGAACTTGGAGAGGCCTTCTGTCTTTGCTGTTTCACCACAGACTGTGAAGTGTCTGAGAACTTGGAGAGGCCTTCCTTCTTTACTGTTCCACCACAGACTGTAAAGTGTCTGAGAACTTGGAGAGGCCTTCCTTCTTTGCTGTTCCACCACAGACTTTTGGGCAAGTGTCTGTGAGAACTTGGAGAGGCCTTTCTGCACTGTCTGTCTCCTGGATGATCGTCCAGAGGCTACAGTTTCCCACGTGTCTGGGTTGATGCCTAGGGCCTTCAGGTCTCTTTTGCTGAGGTCTTTGTAGTGCAGTTGTGGTCTGCTTGCTGGGTGCTTTCCCTGAGCCATCTCTCCTTACAGGAGATCCCTGGGTATTCATCCATCGTCCATCTGTACCATGTGTCTTAGTTGGTGCATGCATCTGTATTTATTATTGTTTTTAGTATCGTGAATATTAAAGTTATGAATATTATTATCTAGCCAGTGCGTGAGGCTGTATTTATTACCATTGTTGTTAATATCATGAATATTAAAGTTATGAATATTATTATCTAGCCAGCGCGTGCGTCTGTATTTATTATCATTGTTGTTAATATCATGAATATTAAAGTTATGAACATTATTATCTAGCCAGCGCGTGTGTCTGTATTTATTATTGTTGTTAATATCATGAATATGAAAGTTATGAATATTATTATCTAGCCAGTGCGTACATCTGTATTTATTATCATTGTTATTATTATTGTGAATATGAAAATTATGAATATTATTATTGTTCAGGAAGCGTTTGACTACATTGGGTCGAGCCGCATGGTGTACGATATGCAGAGGGGGCGTTTCCCTGTCGCCGATGACAATGGTGGCAGTGTGAACCTGCAGAAGATCACTCTGAGCCACATCGCGCAGTTTGTGGAACTGAGCCAGGTGGGAATGAGACAGGATGGGGACAGTCTGTGGCTGCACACCGACCCCAACGTCAGGAAGAAGACGGAGGTCTGTTCATGCGTTAGTGTGTTGTGGTGTGTTTTGTCCTATTTTGCTGTGTTGTGGTGTGTTTTGTCATGTATTACTGTGTTGTGTTTTGTGTTGTGTTTATTTTGTCATGTTTTGCTTTGTTGTGCTTTTGTCATGTGTTTGTTTTGTTGTGTTATGTTTTGTCGTGTTCTGCTGTGTTGTGTTTTGTGTTATTTTGTGTGTGTGTTTTGTTGAGTTGTGCTGTGTTTTGTCATGTTTTGCTGTGTTGTGTTTGTTGTGTTGTGTTTGTTTTGTCATGTTGTGTTTTGTCATGTTTTGCTGTGTTGTGTTTGTTTTGTCATGTTGTGTTGTGTTTTGTCATGTTTTGCTGTGTTGTGTTTTGTCATGTTTTGCTGTGTTTGTTGTGTTGTGTTTGTTTTGTCGTGTTTTGCTGTGTTGTGTTTGTTTTGTCATGTTGTGTTTTGTCATGTTTTGTTGTGTTTGTTTTGTGTTGTGTTTGTTTTGTCATGTTGTGTTTGTTTTGTCAAGTTTTGTTGTGTTGTGTTTTGTCATGTTTTGTTTTGTTGTGTTTTTCATGTTTTGCTGTGTTGTGTTTTGTCATGTTTTGCTGTGTTGTGTTTGTTTTGTCATGTTTTGCTGTGTTGTGTTTTGTCATGTTTTGTTGTGTTTGTTTTGTGTTGTGTTTGTTTTGTCATGTTGTGTTTGTTTTGTCAAGTTTTGTTTTGTTGTGTTTTGTCATGTTTTGTTTTGTTGTGTTTTTCATGTTTTGCTGTGTTGTGTTTTGTGTTGTGTTTTGTCATGTTTTGCTGTGTTGTGTTTGTTTTGTCAAGTTGTGTTGTGTTTTGTCTATTCTAATTTTGTTCATTCTTGCTTAGTACAGTTGGCATTCTAAACTGAACCGCTTACGTAGTTGGGAAGCTTGAAAACAAAGCTTTGTTTGGTCGATTAAGTCAAAATTCTCCATCTGTTTTCGCTGTTTTAGTGAACCACCCTGTTTCTTTCTGCAGTGGTCTCATGTGGCATTGGTCCAGGGGAGATGTAGCAGGCATGTGGCTGTGGGGTAGAATGAGTTAAGTGGTGGCCAGGTGGCGGTGCATCAACCACTCACTCAATCAATGCAGGTGCAGGCCTTGCTGACCCGACTGACGAAGCTGGGCGCCGAGACCAACACCACGTTTCAAACCCCAGACCCCGGGGCCCCCCTGCCCCCTGCCTCGGTCCAGTGGTTCCTGAAGGAGGCCGGTGCCTCCCCCTTCCCCTCCTTCGTGGTCACCGACCATGAGAAGAGCTTCACCAACAAGTAAGGGGCAGAGCGTGTGGGTGGGGGGAGGTGGGGGCGAGGGGCTTCATAATGTCATCAATGGTGTGGACAGTAATTTAAATGAATGGACTGGATTATTTGTAGGGTTGTGTAAACATTCTGTGGAGTGGGTTAGGTGTTCACAGTCATACACACACACACATAGGCACACATCCACACACACCTCCCCCAAGCCCACCCCCCACCCACACACACAGAACAGCAACAGAAGCAAGAAACTTTGATAATAATGTTTAAACGACTAAAAGAAGAAACAACAAGAAACACACAAATGCCTGCACAGCAAACACACACAAACGCACGCACATGAAACACATCCCAACAAAAAACTTCCATACACAACGCAACCCATCACAACACAACACAGCCCATTACAACACAACGCGCACCCTAGCTCAGCCTCACAGGACTGACATTGTGTGTGTGTGTGTGTGTGTCCAGGTATTACATATAGCATATAACAGGACTGACACTGTGTGTGTGTGTCCAGGTATTACATATAGCATATAACAGGACTGACACTGTGTGTGTGTGTGTCCAGGTATTACATATAACATATAACAGGACTGTCACTGTGTGTCCAGGTATTACATATAACATATAACAGAACTGACGCTGTGTGTGTGTGTGTGTCCAGGTATTACATATAACATATAACAGGACTGACGCTGTGTGTGTCCAGGTATTACATATTACATATAACAGAACTGACGCTGTGCGTGTGTGTGTGTCCAGGTATTACATACAACATATAACAGGACTGACGCTGTGTGTGTCCAGGTATTACATATAACATATAACAGGACTGACGCTGTGTGTGTGTGTCCAGGTATTACATACAACATATAACAGGACTGTCACTGTGTGTGTGTGTGTCCAGGTATTACATATAACCTATAACAGGACTGACTCTGTGTGTGTGTGTGTCAGGTATTACATATTACATATGACAGGACTGATGCTGTGTGTGTGTGTCAGGTATTACATATAACATATAACAGGACTGTCACTGTGTGTGTGTACAGGTATTACATATTACATATAACAGGACTGACACTGTGTGTGTCAGGTATTACATTTTACATATAACAGGACTGACACTGTGTGTCCAGGTAATGCATTTTACATATAACAGGACTGACACTGTGTGTGTCCAGAGTATTACATATTACATATAACAGGACTGACGCTGTGTGTGTGTGTCCAGGTATTACATATTACATATGACAGGACTGATGCTGTGTGTGTGCGTCCAGGTATTACATATTACATATAACAGGACTGTCACTGTGTGTGTGTGTCCAGGTATTACATATAGCATATAACAGGACTGACACTGTGTGTGTGTGTCCAGGTATTACATATAGCATATAACAGGACTGACACTGTGTGTGTGTGTGTCCAGGTATTACATATAACATATAACAGGACTGTCACTGTGTGTCCAGGTATTACATATAACATATAACAGAACTGACGCTGTGTGTGTGTGTGTGTCCAGGTATTACATATAACATATAACAGGACTGACGCTGTGTGTGTCCAGGTATTACATATTACATATAACAGAACTGACGCTGTGCGTGTGTGTGTGTCCAGGTATTACATACAACATATAACAGGACTGACGCTGTGTGTGTCCAGGTATTACATATAACATATAACAGGACTGACGCTGTGTGTGTGTGTCCAGGTATTACATACAACATATAACAGGACTGTCACTGTGTGTGTGTGTGTCCAGGTATTACATATAACCTATAACAGGACTGACTCTGTGTGTTACCAGGTATTACATATAACAGGACTGACGCTGTGTGTGTCCAGGTATTACATATAAGAGGACTGTCACTGTGTGTGTCCAGGTATTACAACAGCCACTGGGACCTCCCATCCAAGGTGAAGTGGGACCACCCTCCTGGCCTCAACTCCACAGAGTGGTACGACACAGACACCGTTCTTTCCTCCCGCATCACCCATCTGGCCACAGCCCTGGCCAGATATCTCTTCTGGGCGGCCATGGGTCGTGACCCCACCAGTGATGAGGCCAAGGTCCTTCAGGCTGACATCAAAGACGTGAGTTTCGGGGTGTTGGTGGGAGTTAGGTGTGTGGGTTGAGGGTGGGGAGGGTGGGGTGGCAGGGGGGTTCTTTAATGATAGGAGAATGAGAAGGAGAAGAAGGGTATCTGTGTGTTGCCGAGTCTTGTGCTGCGACGAACCAACAGTGCTTTCACACTAGTCGTTCACAGGTACGCACAGCTGTGACTGAGAGGGACCAAAGATGAAGCGATGTATAGATGTGAACAGAAAGCTGGAGACTGCCAGCAGTGAGGGGAAAGCGGCAGTGTGCGGTGAATGTGCAGTGTGTGTGTGTGTGTATGGTGTGTGTATACGTGACATATGTGAGGTATGTGTATGATGTGTGTGTGTATCTCTCGTCCCCCCCCTCTCTCTCTGTCTCTGTCTCTGTCTCTCTCTCTAGATATATACATATATATATATGTATGTATACATATATATGGAGTGATGGCTTAGAGTTAATGTGTCCGCCTAAGAAGCCAGAGAATCTGAGCACACTGGTCCGATTCATGGCTCAGCCGCCAATATTTTCTCCCCCTCCACTAGACCTTGAGTGGTGGTCTGGATGCTAGTCATTCACATGAGATGATAAACCGAGGTCCCTTGTGCAACATGCACTTAGTGCACATAAAAGAACCCACGGCAACAAAAGGGTTGTTCCTGGCAAAATTCTGTAGAAAAATCCACTTCGAAAGGAAAAACAAATAAAACTGCACGCAGGAAAAAATACAACAAAAAAATGGGTGGTGCTGTAGTGTAGCGACGCGCTCTCCCTGGGGAGAGCAGCCCGAATTTCACACAGAGAAATCTATTGTCATAAAAAGAAATACAAATATAATAGGTGTGTGTGTGTTTCAGGTGAATCACATGCTGTACTGCTATCTACACAGTCCACACTGCGAGCTGTTCAACTTCACCGTTAGTCCTGACAATGCTGACGCTCTGAGTACGTCGTGTGTGTGTGAGGGTTGGCAGTCTGTGGGAGGGGACGGTGTCTCTGTGTGTGGGTGTGTTTGTGTGTGTGTTTTGACAATTGTGTGTGTATTTGTATGTCTGTCTGTGTGTGTGGGGGGGTGTTGTCAGCTGTGTGTGTGTGTGTGTTAAATATGTGTCTGTGTGTGTTGTCAAGTGTGTGTATGTGAGTTGTCAAGTGTGTGTGTTTGATGTGTGTGTGCGTATGCCTGTCAAATGTGTGTGTGTATGTTGTCAAGTGTGTGTGTGTATGCTGTCAAGTGTATGTGTGTATGCTTTTAAGTGTGTGTATGTGTGTTGGTCAAGTGTGTGTGTGTGTGATGTGTGTGTGCGTATGCCTGTCAAATGTGTGTGTGTATGTTGTCAAGTGTGTGTGTGTATGCTGTCAAGTGTATGTGTGTATGCTGTTAAGTGTGTGTATGTGTGTTGGTCAAGTGTGTGTGTATGCTGTCAAGTGTGTGTGTGTGTGAGTGTTGTCGTGTGTGTGTGTGTGTGTGTTGTCAAGTGTGTGTGTTTGTGTGTGTGTGTTTTCAAGTGTGTGTGTGTGTGTGTGTGTGTACATGTGTTTTGTGAGCTGTTCAACTTCTCTGTCAGTCCTGACAATGCTGACACTCTTGAGTAAATCCTCTGTCTGTGTGTGTCTGTGTGTGGATGTGAGTGTGTTTTTTTCTGTATGTGTGTATTCTTTCTGTTTACCCTAAAGTTGATGATTGGGTCATTAGTAAACATTGAAAAGCCCTGTGTGTATTACATTGTGTTCAGACAAGAATGTTCACTGATGATAGGGTTGTAGTTAAAGAAACCTCTACAAAGCCCTGTACAAATTTGTTGTCTTCAGACAAGAATGTTCACTGATGATAGGGTGTCGTAGTTAAACATAGCTCATCAAAGCGGTGTCTTTATTCTGTTATGTTCAGATGATGGGGTCAAAGTTAAACAAACCTCAACAAAGCCCTGTATGTATTTTGTTGTGTTCAGACAAGAACGTTCACTGATGATATGATTGTAGTTAAACATAACAAAGCGTTGACCTTACTCTGTTATGTTCGGACAAGAACGTTCACTGATGATATGATTGTAGTTAAACATAACAAAGCGTTGACCTTACTCTGTTATGTTCGGACAAGAACGTTCACTGATGATATGATTGTAGTTAAACATAACAAAGCGTTGACCTTACTCTGTTATGTTCGGACAAGAACGTTCACTGATGATATGATTGTAGTTAAACATAACAAAGCGTTGACCTTACTCTGTTATGTTCGGACAAGAACGTTCACTGATGATATGATTGTAGTTAAACATAACAAAGCGTTGACCTTACTCTGTTATGTTCGGACAAGAACGTTCACTGATGATATGATTGTAGTTAAACATAACAAAGCGTTGACCTTACTCTGTTATGTTCGGACAAGAACGTTCACTGATGATATGATTGTAGTTAAACATAACAAAGCGTTGACCTTACTCTGTTATGTTCGGACAAGAACTTTCACTGACGATAGGGTCGTAGTTGAACATAACACAACAAAGCCATGTCTGTATTTTGTTGTTTTCAGACAAGAGGTTAAGTGACGACAGGATCGTATTACTCAACAAAGCTGTGTCTGTATTCTGTTGTGTTCAGACCAGAACGTGAAGCCGTTCCCGTTCTATGTGACAGTGGACACGATGACCAATCAGGTCACCTACCTGACTCAACGAATCCTGGCACTGTTCACGGGCAAGGTCGTGGCCAATGCCACCCACAGTCAGTGTGCTGTTCAGGGTGGCGATAAGGTGGGTGGGAGACAGGTCCTGCCTTGGGCCCAGGGACACAGAGAGAGAGAGAGAGAAAGAAAGAGAGATTTTCGTTCATTTGTTTGGTTCCAGTCTTTCCATTTGCGCCCATAGTCACACTGAGAGAGAGAAGGAGGTTGGGATTTTTTTTGTATGTTTGTTGTTGTTGGGTTTTTTTTTCTGTTGTAGTTTATTTGGGTGCTGCCGCAGAATTCAGGACATTCTGCCATTCTGTTTCCCATGTCGTTTAAGGTTTGGGAACCACTTGACAAGGCTGTACCCTCAGTATGTATCCTGGCGTCCTGGTGACCATAATGCTATGGGGGGTCCTTTTAGGTTGGGGGACCACTTGACAAGGCTGTACCCTCAATATGTATCCTGGCGTCCTGGTGACCATAATGCTATGGGGGGTCCTTTTAGGTTGGGGGACCACTTGGCAAGGCTGTACCCTCAATATGAATCCTGGCATCCACCAGGCTGAGAGAAACAGACACCTGCAGGGTTGGTAAGGGATTCAGGGCAACACTTCCAAACATAGCTTCCGTTAAGTGGATGATCCTTGACTGTGTGGTCACAGTGTTCCCATGTGATTCCACAGCCACACTCAGCTCTGGGTGGGAGCTGGCCACTGGCTGAAAAAAACACACCTCTGATGGGGATCGAACACATGTTCTCCTAGTCATCAGTGTGTGACAGTATCCACGTCGTCACAGTGGCTGGTGAGAGAGAGAGAATTAATATTAGCCTGGGTGGATCTTTTGAGGTGAAGAGTTTGGCACGCTGGCCAGTGTATGTGGAGGTGCGAAGGTGGAATCAGTCAGGCGTTGGACTTGTGATCCAGTGTTCACCAGTGATCAGGGTTCCAGCCCCAGTTTCGGCATGGTGTCGTGTCCTAAGGAACGGCATGATGTTTAAAGTGTGGTGTGGAGTGGTGGCCTCATGGTAGCACATCTGCGTAGAATTTTTAGCGTACAGGTTCAAATCCCACTCTCGTCAGAATTTTGTCCCCTCCACTCCATGTTGATTGGTGGTCTGGACACTAGTCTTTTGGATGAGACCATAAACCAGGGTCCCAATGTGGCTTGCTGTCAGTGCACGTAAAAAAAATCCACAGCAGCTAAAAAGTTGTCCCATGCAAAATTCTGAAGAAAGAATCCACTCTAATTTATGTGGGGGTGTGCGTGCTCATGATTTGATGGAGTCTCCCGTCGGACCGACAGATGAGTAGGCAGGCAGGCTTATCTGTCGGTGTGTGTCCTCATATGGGAGAAGAGTCTGATTCGGGCCCACAGGTGTTGCAAGGGAAAACGTCTCCAGAAGCCCTGCTTCCTTCGCTCTCACTTCTCCTTAATGGCCAGCGTTCTCTTGTTTTCAAACGTCTTTATGCCACTAGAGCACAGCATCCTCCAGCGAGAGCGGTCAAGGGCGTCAGTTTCCCAGGAAGCGATGTCTATGTCACAGGCTTTGAGGTTTGTCTTCAAGGTGTCCTTGAAGCGCTTGCAGGGTCTTCCAAGTTCGTGGTGGCCTTCCTTCAGCTGGCCATACAAAAAGCATCTTCAGGATCCTGCTGTCTGTCATGCGGACAGCGTGTCCTGGCACTGGATCAGCAGGCTTTCGATGCTGGGCAGGCCGCTCCTCTCTAGGACCTGGAGGTTGGAGACCCTGTCTTGCCACTTTATGATTTAAGTCTGACCAAATGACACAGGAAACCGATGATGAGTGCCTACAGGCAGCTCTCAAGTGGCTGTACCCAGGTAGGCAGGCTGTTGTCAAAGTGACTGTGCTTGTAAAGTGTTTAGAGCTTGGTCTGTGATCAAAGATAGGTGCTGTGTATAAATACTAGTGATGACTAATGTGTCGTGTGTTTCAGCGATACACATACCTCTGTATGTGCCGTTAATGTGTTGTGTGTTTCAGCGATACATATACCTGTGGATGCGCCGTTAATGTGTCATGTATTTCAGTGATACACATACCTGTGTTGCGCCATCAATGTGTCATGTGTTTCAATGATACACATACCTGTGTTGCGCCATCAATGTGTCATGTGTTTCAATGATACATATACCTGTGGATGCGCCATCAATGTGTTGTGTGTTTTAGTGATACACATACATGTGGATGCACCATTAACGTGTTGTGTGTTTCAGTGATACACATACATGTGGATGCACCATTAACGTGTTGTGTGTTTCAGCGATACACATACATGTGGATGCAGGGGGCGATGGTCCTACAGACAGGCCAAAGGTCCCATGTGTGTTACAAGTCTACAGCACTGCTGACCACAGCTCAGTCGCCAGCCTTTGATATTGACGGTACGCTGGAAAGAAATGGACTTTAGTATTGACAGTATGTCGGAGAGAGAGGGGGCCTTTAGTATTGACAGTATGTTGGAGAGAAGTGGCCTTCAGTATTGACAGTATGTTGGAGAGAGAGGGCCTTTAGTATTGACAGTATGTTGGTGAGAGGGGGCCTTTAGTATTCACAGTATGTTGGAGAGAGGGGGCCTTTAGTATTGACCATATGTTGGAGAGAGGGGGCCTTTAGTATTGACAGTATGTTGGAGAGAGAGGGGGCCTTTAGTATTGACAGTATGTTGTAGAGAGAGGGCCTATTAGTATTGACAGTATGTTGGAGAGAGGGGACCTGTAGTATTCACAGTATGTTGGAGAGAGGGGGCCTTTAGTATTCACAGTATGTTGGAGAGAGAGGGCCTTTAGTATTCACAGTATGTTGGAGAGAGATTGACAGTATGTTGGAGAGAGAGGGCCTTTAGTATTCAGTATGTTGGAGAGAGAGGGCCTTTAGTATTCACAGTATGTTGGAGAGAGGGGGCGTTTAGTATTGACAGTATGTTGGAGAGAGAGGGCCTTTAGTATTGACAGTATGTTGGAGAGAGGGGGCCTGTAGTATTGACAGTATGTTGGAGAGAGGGAGGACCTTTAGTATTGACAGTATGTTGGAGAGAGAGGGGGCCTTTAGTATTGACAGTATGTTGGAGAGAGGGGGCGTTTAGTATTGACAGTATGTTTGAGAGAGGAGGCCTTTAGTATTGACAGTATGTTGGAGAGAGGGGGCCTTTAGTATTGACAGTATGTTGGAGAGAGGGGGCCTTTAGTATTGACAGTATGTTGGAGAGAGAGGGGGCCTTTAGTATTGACAGTATGTTGGAGAGAGGGGGCGTTTAGTATTGACAGTATGTTTGAGAGAGGAGGCCTTTAGTATTGACAGTATGTTGGAGAGAGGGGGCCTTTAGTATTGACAGTATGTTGGAGAGAGGGGGCCTTTAGTATTGACAGTATGTTGGAGAGAGAGGGGGCCTTTAGTATTGACAGTATGTTGGAGAGAGGGGGCCTTTAGTATTGACAGTATGTTGGAGAGAGAGGGCCTTTAGTATCGACAGTATGTTTGAGAGAGGAGGCCTTTAGTATTGACAGTATGTTGGTGAGAGGGGGCCTTTAGTATTGACAGTATGTTGGAGAGAGGGGGCCTTTAGTATTCACAGTATGTTGGAGAGAGAGGGCCTTTAGTATCGACAGTATGCTGGAGAGAGGGGGCCTTTAGTATTGACAGTATGTTGGAGAGAGAAGGCCTTTAGTATTGAAAGTATGTTGGAGAGAGAGGGCCTTTAGTATTCACAGTATGTTGGATAGAGGGGGCCTTTAGTATTGACAGCATGTTGGAGAGAAGGGGCCTTTAGTATTGACAGTATGTTGGAGAGAGAGGGCCTTTAGTATTGACAGCATGTTGGAGAGAGGGGGCCTTTAGTATTGACAGTATTTTGGAGAGAGGGGACCTTTAGTATTGACAGTATGTTGGAGAAAGGGGGCCTGTAGTATTGACAATATGTTGGAGAGAGGGGGCCTTTAGTATTCACAGTATGTTGGAGAGTGGGGACCTTTAGTATTGACAGTATGTTGGAGAAAGGGGGCCTTTAGTATTGATAGTATGTCGGAGAGAGGGGGCCTTTAGTATTGACAGTATGTTGGAGAGAGAGAGGGGGGGCCTTTAGTATTGACAGTATGTTGGAAAGAGAGGGCCTTTAGTATTGACAGTATGTTGGAGAGAGAGGGCCTTTAGTATTGACAGTATGTTGGAGAGGGAGGGCCTTTAGTATTGACAGTATGTTGGAGAGAGAGGGCCTTTAGTATTGACAGTATGTTGGAGAGAGGGGGCGTTTAGTATTGACAGTATGTTGGAGAGAGAGGGCCTTTAGTATTGACAGTATGTTGGAGAGAGAGGGCCTTTAGTATTGACAGTATGTTGGAGAGAGAGGGCCTTTAGTATTCACAGTATGTTGGAGAGAGAGGGCCTTTAGTATTGACCATATGTTGGAGAGAGCAGGCCTTTAGTATTCACAGTACGTTGAACATTCCCATGCCATTCCAATGTTCACATTGTGGTTTCTTTTATGCTTGTGTGTGTGTGTGTGTGTTAATTTGTGTGTGTGTGAGTGTGTGTGTGTGTGTGCACTCACTTATGTGTGTGTTTACCCATGTTTGTTAAGTGCCTACATCCCAGTTTAGAAAATGTGCGCTTTACAAATTGACATGATAATTATCATTATCATCGTTACTATCAGTAGTATTTACTATTATTATCAATATGTCCCTGTGCAGATTATGACTGGGGGTCAGGAAAGTATTCCACATGGACAGAGTCGAGGTGGACTGACTTCAAAGTGAGGGTCTTCCTCATGCCCAGCAAACAGTTTCAGGTGGGTGTGGATTGTGTTCTTTTCTCCCACCCCACCCCCACCCCATGTCTGTCATATGCCCAACTTTGTTATCCCCCCTGTCTTGCAGACAGCGCCACCTGTGTATTCACCGTGCCTCTTGTTTAACTCTCTCCATACGAACGGCGAAAGAGCCGACGTTAACAGCGTTTCATTCCAATTATCATCATCAAAATATTGCAAGCGGAAGGCTCTTATACTGAAGAGGTGAATATTGACAAAGAATACCACAATTCTGACGACAGAAGCTAAAG